>SNQJ01S0030515.1:11176-23426 GCA_010110895.2 Picea sitchensis | reverse complement strand
GGGAGATCTACCCACTGAAAGGGTGCGCTAAAGGTGCCAAAGAGTTCCTTGGGTTAGGGAGAACTTTTCTAGATGGTTTTGAGGCTGAAAATCTTCTTCAATAAAAAGCCCTAATTTTTTGGTACGACAACAATGGCGTTTTTCCTTTTTTTTGTGAAAGAAGCTTGTGCAATGGGTTCTTTCAAGACCTATGCTCTGATACCATGTTGATTTTTCATAAGCTAGGATAATCATGTAGCTCATTTAATTTCATCATGCCTTAACCATAAACAAGAATGTTGCAACAATCAAGATCACAAGAAGAAACACCATGCACAAGAACACAAGATATATCCTGGGAAACCCTTCTCAAACAAGGGAGAAAAACCCATCCAAATCCTTTGCTATATTCTTCAAGAGAAAGACCTTTCACCACCAAGAATGACTTAGCACACAAGAGGGTGCTTAAGCCCTAGAACACTAGCACCCAAGAGAGGTGCACACATTTTCCAAAGAGAAGTACTTGCTGAAATTTCCAAAAAATATGAGAAGGATATGATTCTACAATGGAGAATCATCTTCTACTTATATTAGAATTTGACTAATTAACAAGGGATTCTATTGGCACAACATGGCCGACCTCTCTAAGTCAAATATACATAGTATTATATTTATTATTATTATAATTAATATTCACAATATTGATTGTCTTGTTTATGTTAATCATATTAACCTAGGGCAGACTTGTACCCTTTAAACAATAACTAGGGCTACATGTAGGTCTGAATCTTGAACAATACATAGCAAAAGATCTCATACACCCACTAGTGCTCATCCACTAGAGGCACATCCATAGGGATGCCATGGACCTGTTTCACGACATTACATAGATGAACCAGGTCTTCACACGTTCACCAGTGCTCGTCCACATGCACGCCCACTCTACAGATCTGCTTTCCCACTGCCACCAATAGGAGAATCATCTAGAGTCTTCTCGTCAACTCTGCTGCTCAGAGGAGGCCATCACATCATCTTTATTTCTGTTCACATGATGATGTGGCCAACACTTTTGGGATTTCCCACGTTCACCTTGTGCTCAGCCACAGACACGTCCTAACTCAACATATCACTTTTCACCTGGAAAATCATCTGGAGTTCTTCTTGTTGAGTTTTCGTAAGCTAGGTTAAGCATGTAGTTCATTTAATTTCATCATGTCTTAACCATAAACAAGAATGTTGCAACAACCAAGAACACAAGAAGAAACACCATGCACAAGTACACAAGATATATCCTGGGAAACCCTGATAAAACAAGGTTGAAAAACCCAGCCAAATCCTTTGCTATATTCTTCAAGAGAAAGACCTTTCACCACCAAGAATGACTTAGCACACAAGAGGGTGCTTAAGCCCTAGAAACCCTAGCGCCCAAGAGAGGTGCGCACCTTTGCCAAAGAGAAGTACCTGCTAAAATTTCCAAAACATGTGAGGAGGATATGATTCTACAATGGAGAATAATCTCCTACTTATATTAGAATTTGACTGATGTAGCAATGGTGTCTTATTGGCACAACATGGCCGACCTCTCTAAGTCAAATACACTTTATTATTATATTTCTTATTATAATTAATATTTTCATTATTAATTATCTTCTTTATATTAATCATATTAACATAAGGCCGACATGTACCCTTTACATAATAACTAGGGTTACATGTAGGTCTGACTCTTGAAAAATATATAGAAAAGGATCTGATACACCCACTAATGCTCATCCACTAGGGGCCACATCCATAAGGATGTCAAATACCTGAGTCACTGCATTACACATATGAGCTAGGTCCTCACACGTGCACTTATGCTCGTCCATAGTCACATTTGCTCTACATATATGCTTTCCCACTGCCACCAACATGAGGATCATCTGGAGTCTTCACATCAACTCTACTGCTGCTCAGAGGAGGCCATCACATCATCTTTGTTCTTATTCTCATGATGATGTGCCCAATGATTTTTTGGGATTTCCCACGTTCACCATGTGCTCAGCCACATGCATGTCATAAATCAACAGATCACTTTTCCACCGGATGATCATATGGAGTTCTTCTCTCTCATGTCATGGAGGAGGCCATATACATTCCTAGCCCCTGTCCTAGGTTGGAACCACAAACCTTTTATTAGGGGCTTTCTTTCAGGTTTGTAAGCTGAGAGTAAGACTTCAGATAGATGATATATTCCACATCTCACAGGTTTGTAAGCTGGAGGATGTCTCCTATATCTGCATTCATCAACACTCCCTCTCAGCTAGGGAGGTATTCTCCATCAGGCCAAGCTTCTCACGGAAATACTCGAACTTTGTCTTGGAAAGTGGTTTAGTGAAGATATCAACAATTTGTTCATGGGTGGAAAGATACTGAACATGTACTGTCTTCCTCTGTACCATATCTCTGATATAGTGGTACTTGATTTCAATATGTTTTTATTTGTTATGAAATACTAGATTCTTTGAGAGATTCACACAACTTTGGTTGTCACAATGAATGGTGGTAGGACCCATCTTGTTTTCAAACAAATCTTTCAAGAGTTTGCGAAGCCAAACAACTTCACAACCTTCCACACTTAGTGCAATGTATTCTGCCTCTGCCGTACTCAAAGTCACATATATTTGTTTCCTGCTGCATCAGGAAAACATGGCTGATCCTAGGGTGAATCAGCTTCTTGAGGTGCTCTTTTTGTCTATTGCACTTCCTTCCCAATCTGCATCAACATACCCTTCTAGTCTTAGATCCATATTTGTTGCATATTTTAGGCCATAGCCAATAGTGCCATGTAAGTATCTTGATACGTGTTTGGCAACTATCCAATGTGTCTATTTTGGTTGGCTCATAAACTGGCTAAGCACATTTACACCATAGCAAATGTCTGGTCTGGTGTTAACCAGATACATCAAGGATCCAATAAGTTGTCGATATAAATGTGGATCTACATCCCCGGAATCAATATCATTCATCTTCTTCAGATCCATTACCATTGGGGTTGGCATGGATTTACAGTCTGTCATTTGGAATCTTTTCAGAATCTCCAAAGTATATTTTACTTGGCTTAGGAAAATCTTGTTTGATCTCTGCCATACTTCTTGTCCCAAGAAGTAATGCATTTGGCCCAAATCCTTCATTTCACATTTGTTAGTTAATGCCTGCTTGCATTCAACAATGAGTCTTTCTGAGTCAGTGATGAAAAGATCATCCACATATAGGACTAGAATCAAACATTCATTTCCATTAATGCTATAATATAAGTTTGGGTCGGCTGAGCTTTTATTAAAACCAAAACTTATCAGGAAACCATCCATTTTCGTGTACCAAGCACGTAGGGATTGTTTTAAGCCGTATAGGGCTTTCTTCAATCTGCATACATGAGATTTTTCGTTGTGTATAACGAAACCTTATGGTTGTTCAATGCAGACTTCTTCCTCAATTTCTCCATTGAGAAAAGCTGTCTCTACATCCATTTGATGTAGCTTCCAGCCCATGGAAGAAGCTAGATAAATGATGGATCGAATGGAGGTGTATCTGGATATTGGTGCGAAAGTCTCGTCATAGTAGACTCCCTCTATTTGTGAGAACCCTCTGGCCACAAATCTTGCTTTATATTTTTCAATGCTTCTATCACTAACATGTTTGATTTTGCAAATCCATTTGGAAGTTACTACAGACTTCTCTTCTTTCCTTGGGACAACATCCCATACATCATTCTTTAGTATAGATTGATATTCTTCAGTCATGGCATATTTCCATACTTGTTCACTTGAGGCTTCTCCATGACAGGTTGGTTCTGAATCAATAATGTGAGTCATAGCTGAAAGGTAGCTAGAGAATCTCTTAGGTTTCTTGCTTTCTCTAATTGCTCCTTGTGGAGATTTATGTCTTTCTGCTTCTTCTATTGTTTGGCGTGCCCAAGTAGGTCTTTTATGTCCAATAGTGATGTCTCTAGGTACATTACTTGGGGCAACCGAATCTGCTGGAGGAGATGGATAAATTTGTGTTGTAGGCTCATCTAGAACACTGTCCTCCCTCTGAATTTCTGAATGAGAAGGTATTGTTTCACCATCTATTTCCATCTGAGCTTCTCTGGATTTCTGGAAGGCTACTTCTTCTTCAAAGGTGACGTCTCTACTTACTTCAATTTGTCTTTGTTCTGGGATGTAGATTCAGTATGATTTTGAGGATTCACTTTATGCTACAAAAGTACATTTCCTTCCCGAACGTTCTAGTTTGGATCTCTTTTCTTTGGGTACATGAAGGTACACTGGACATCCAAATATTCTGAAGTGTCTGATTTTAGGTTTCACTTTAGTTAACGCTTCTTCTAGAGTAATGTTTTTCAGGATCTGATGAGGGCTACGGTTTTGAACATATACTGCAGTCATACATGCTTCTGCCCATAAAGTCATTGGTAGACTTTGATCATGTATCATTGCTTTAGTTGCTTCATGATGGTTCTGTTCTTCCTTTCAACAACCCCATTTTGTTGAGGGTTTTACGGCATTGTGAGCTCCATATTGATCCCTGCTTCAATACAAAAATTGATGAATTCTTTTGAGGTGTATTCTCCTCCATTGTTTGAGCTCAATACTTTGATTTTCCTTCCGGTCAAGTTTTCAACCTGAGCTTTGAATTCTTGGAATTTGGCAAGGACTACATTCTTGTTCTTCAGAAAATAGATCCAGGTTTTCCTGGAGTGATCATCTATGAATAGTACATAGTACAAGTAACCCATTTAGGGATGCAACCATCATTGGCCCAAATACATCAGAATAGATCAAGTCCAAAATTTCCTTGGATTTGTTGTCACTGATGGGAAAGGATCCTTTAACATTTTTACCAAGGACACACCCTTTGTAAACGCCTTCATGCTAGATCTGGATCTCTGCTGGTAGACCTGTTACCATTTTCCTTAGAGATGGAAGAGCTCTATAATGAATGTGAGTAATACTTCTATGCCATAGCTCACTTAGGCTGATGGTGTCATGTAGTAAGGCTTGAACTGGTTTGATGGTCAACTTGTATAGGTTGTTGTTTCTGACGCCGATTACTTTGGAAGAGATGATATGAGAGTCTTTGTGCCATGCAAGGACTCTCCTTTCTGAGAAATTGATTTTGTAACCTTTGTCTTCAAGAGCCAAAATAGAGACAAGGTTTCTCTTCACTCCCGATACATATAAGACCTCTTCCAGTTTGAGCTACATATCTGAATTTAGTTGGAAGGTGGAGGTTCCAACTCCTCTGACGTTATATCTAGCATCATCTCTAAGGAACACATGTAGATGTGTCTCTTTCTCAATGAAGTGTGTTAAATGATTCTTAATACCAGCCACATGCCTGGAAGCACCAATATCAATTAGCCAAGTGTTTTCATTGAGAGGAACCATACCTGAGAGTGCTGAGATGTTGATATTTTCATTGCATTGGAGTTTGGTGTTGAGCTTGCTTCCCATCATGAAATTGCTCATCTTCACAAACCCTTGTCAACTAGGCTAGAAAAACCTAACAGCTAGGCTGGGCTAGCACTTTTAGGTTTTTTTGGGCTTATGAATGCCAAAAATAATCCTTTAAGTATGACAGCTTCTTCAAGAAATTCTCAGAAATAGGATTCATAATTTTCTACAGAATTTTGATGAAACCCTAGAAGCTCTTAGGGTCAAAATTTTGAAAATGCACAGAATTCAGTTTTGAGACTTGTTGGAGGTACGCTGAAGGAGGCCGTACCTTTCTAAGTCTTTTTCATCCCAATAATCCAAGTTATAGTGGTGGAATTTCTCTGAAAAAGGAGGCCGTATGGATTTTCTGGAAACCCTAGGAGGGCCGTATGATTTCTTCAAATGAGAGAGTAGATGTTCTGGAGAAAGCTTGTGCAATGGGATATTCAAGACCTATGCTTTGATACCATGTTGAGTTTTCATAAGCTAGGTTAAGCATGTATTTAATTTAATTTCATCATGTCTTAACCATAAACAAGAATGTTACGACAACCAAGATCACAAGAAGAAACACCATGCACAAGTAAACAAGATATATCTTGGGAAGCCCTTCTCAAACAAGGGAGAAAAACCCAGCCAAATCCTTTGATATATTCTTCAAGAGAAATACCTTTCACCAATAAGAATGAATTAGCACACAAGAGGGTGCTTAAGCCCTAGAAACACTAGCGCCCAAGAGAGGTGCACACCTTTTCCAAAGAGAAGTACTTGCTGAAATTTCCAAAACATGCGAGGAGGATATGATTCTACAATGGAGAATCATCTCCTACTTATATTAGACTTTGACTGATTTAGCAAGGGCGTCTTATGGGCACAACAAGGCCAACCTCTCTAAGTCAAATACACTTTATTATTATAATTAATATTTTCATTATTAATTATCTTCTTTATAATAATCATATTAACATAGGGCCGACCTATACCCTTTACATAATAACTAGGGTTACATGTAGGTCTGACTCTTGAACAATATATAACAAAGGATATGATACACCCACTAGTTCTCATCTACTAGGGGCCACATCCATATGTATGTCATAGACGCGAGTCACTGCATTACACATATGAGATAGGTCCTCACACGTGCACTTATGCTTGTCCATAGTCATGTCTTCTCTACAGATCTGCTTTCCCACTACCACCAACAGGAGGATCATCTGGAGTCTTCACATGAACTCTGCTGCTGTTCAGAGGAGGCCATCACATCATATTTTTTCTTATTCTCATGATGATGTGCCCAACGGTTTTTTGGGATTTCCCACGTTCACCATGTGCTCAGCCATAGGCATGTCCTAACTCAACATATCTCGTTTCCACCAGATTATCATCTAGAGTTCATCTCTATCACATCATGGAGGAAGCCATATATATTCCTAGCCCCTGTCCTAGGTTGGAACCACAAACCATTTATTAGGGGCTTTCTCTCAGGTTTGTAAGCTAAGAGTAAGACTTCACATAGATGCTATATTCCACATCTCATAGGTTTGTAAGCTGGAGGATGTCTCCTATCTCTGCATTCATCAACACTTCTCACTCACGTCATGGAGGAGGTCATCTCTACATTCTTGACTCTGTCTCAGGAATGAACCACAAACCCTTCATAGGGGCTTTCTCTCAAGTTTGTAAGCTCAGAGAAAGGCTTCACATAGCTGCTATGTTCCACATCTCACAGGTTTGTAAGATGGAGGATGTCTCCCATAGATGCATTCATCAACTGATGTATGGTAAGAAGTGTTGTACCACCATTCAACTAATGGTAACCATTGAGCCCATTGGTTTTTCCTTTTAGAGGAAAAACAGCTCAAAGAAGTCCCCAAACACTTATTGACAACTTCAGTTTGACCATCAGTCTGGGGATGATAGGTGGTGCCCTGGAGTCTGAAGAGTTCTTGCCAAAAATTGCTGGTGAAAGTTGGATCTCAAACAATAGAATGAGGCATGCCATGAAGCTTGAAGATATGATCCATGAAAATTTGAGCCACCGTTGATGTGGTAAATGGGTGTTGAAGAGAAAAGAAATGAGCATACTTGGAAAGATGATCCACAACCACCACGATGACAAATTTATTTCCCGATTTAGGTAATCCCACAATAAAATCCATAGATATGTCCCTCCAAACAGTGGGTGGAATCAGAAGTGGTTGGAGTGTGCCAGGAGGTTTGATGGTTTCGCCTTTGTTGCATTGAAAAACACCACATTCTGCTACAAAAGTGTGAACGCCCTTTTTCATACCATCCCATAAAAAATAACGTTTCACCCGGTCAGAGGTTTTGGTAAATCCTGAATGCCTAGTTGTGGGAGTAGCATGAAGCTCAGAAAGCACCGTGGATTTAAGTTGTGACTGTTTAATTAAATAAAAACAACCTTTGTAGCGAAGTTCATCGTTGTGCCAAGAGTACCCTGGGGAAACTGGAGAGTTGGATTTCAATTGTTGGATCATATGCGATATTTTAGGATCATGTAGCCATTCTTGGCACACACCTTGGAGCCAATCTGGTACAATGAAGGAGAGGGAAGAAATGACCATTCATCTTCATATTTTAGAGAAAGAGTGTCATCAACAACATTTTCTTTTCCTTTCTTGTAAATGATCTCATAATCATAACCAAAGATCTTAGTTTCCCATTTTTGTTGCTGTGGCGAGGAAGGTCGTTTCTCTAGAAAATACTTGAGGATTTGATGATTTGCCTTAATTTGGAAGCATTTCTCTAGGAGATAAATGCGCCAAAGATCCACTACATGAAAAATATCCAACATTTCCTTTTCATAGATTGATTGGCCCAAATGGCGTTCGAACAATTGTTTTCTAGTAAAGGCCAAAGGTATTCCCTCTTGTATAAGGACAACTCCAATTCCTCTGCCTGAGGAATCACATTCGAGGACAAAGGTTTTTTTGAAATTAGGAAGGGCCAAGACTAAAGTAGTGCACATAGCTCCTTCAAAGCTTGAAAATCCTGATCCACTGCGAGAGTCCAAGTGAAAGAATTCTTTTTAAGGAGAGCAACGAGAGGGGCTGAAATCTTCCCATAATTTCGAACAAACTTGCGATAATAGTCGGTTAAACCCAAAAAACCACACAAGCTTTTGATAGTCTTGGGGCGATTCCAATCCTGCATTACTTCAATCTTTTTAGGATCCACCCAGACACCAGCCTTTCCAACAATATGACCCAAGTACTCTTCTTATGAGGCTCCAAAGGCACATTTAGAGCGTTTTAGGAAAAGTTGGTGTTGCGAGAGTAGATGGAGAATTTCATCCACATGGGAAAGATGAGATTGCCAAGTTTTACTATAGATGAGAATATCATCAAAGAAAACTAAGACAAAATGATGGAGAAAAGGACAAAATACATGATTCATGAGGCTTTTGAAGGTGGAGGGGACATTACATAGGCCAAAGGGCATGACCAAAAACTCATAGTGACCCTTGTGAGTTTGAAAGGTTGTCTTGGGCATGCCATCTTCTTGCATACGTATCTGGTGGTATCCAAAACGTAGATCAAGTTTAGTAAAGTAATGAGAACCACTCAACTCATCCAAGAAGTCATCAATGACAGGAATGGGGAACTTGTCCTTGATGGTGAGCTTATTGAGGGCATGAAAGTTGGAACACATGCACCAAGTACCTTCTTTATTAAGTACCATGACCACAGGGGAAGAATAAGGGATGGTATTGGGGCGGATAACACCCGCTTGGAGAAATTCCTACACTATTTTCTCAATTTCATTCTTTTGGGCAAAGGGGTGATGATAAGGTTGAACATTGGGAGGAAGAATGCCGGGAACAAGGGGAATGGAATGATCATGAACACCACGAGAATGAGGAAGTCCCTGAGGGGTGGAAAAAATAGCTTGATGTTTGGAAATGATAGCTTGGAGGTCAGGATGCACAGAGGGTGTCTCAATGGCTTGAATAGAATAGAGTTGAGCAATGATACCGGAGTGACCTTTCTTGAGGAGATTTTCCATACGATGGGAACTAATGATCTCAAGAGAACCAACTGTGAGACCTTGAAATTGATACCTTTGTCCTTTCTATTGGAATTGCATGGTTAATTCCTTAAAATCCATAATAATTGGACCCAAAGTGTGTAACCATTCAACACCAAGCACAATGTCACAACCTCCCACGTCAATGGAAAACATATGATATTTCAGTTGGTAATGTCCAATTTGAAGACAAACATTTTAACAACGCCCACCACATTTCATGGACCCACCATTGGCTATCATGATTTGAAAATTATTGACAACACAAATATAAGAATTGGTTTACTGGGCAATGTGACGATGAATAAAATTGTGGGTGCTACCACTGTCAACAAGGATGATGACCTTCATGTGCTTAATGTATCCAATGAGCTTGAGCATTTGTAGGGATGAGAAGCCAGTGAGGGCATGCAAGGAAATATGTGAGTCAACTTCAGGTGGGTCAACAGGCTCCTGGGTGGCATCGGGAAGGGAGGGTTCTTCAACAAGGGGAACTGCCACATCCTCTTTAGGAACATCTTCAGAAATGGCCATAAATAGCCATAAATAGTTTTTGTTCCTTACACTTGTGCCATGGAAAATATTTTTCATCACAATTATAGAAAATACCCTTCAGTTGGCGTTCAACCATTTCAACCCTAGTTAGTTTCTGGACCTTGAGGGGAGTGACAGGGGGGTTAGGATTAGTGGGTTGAGGGCGAGGAACAAAAGGGGGTTTTTTGTTTTGGGAAAAAAAAACTTGTTGGGCCTCTTTAGAATGTTGAGTAGCTTCCAACCAAGTTGGAGGGCGGGCCATGAGAACCTGGGATCGGATTTCATCCTTGAGACCACTGATAAAGCATTCACGGAAGAACACATTTGACATGCCCTCTGTTCAAAAGTCCAAATGATTCAAAGCAGTGATGAAGTCTTCCACTGTGATTGACTGTTTCAACTTGGTCAAATGACTGAGATAGTGGGTATCAATATCAAAGCGAGCATATAGCTCAACAACAAACTGGGTCTAGACAATATACCCTTGACGTGAATTTTTTCGCCATTGCCAGCGTTCAGGATCTAGATAGAGGACAACATAGTGAAGTTTGTCCAACTCGTCAGTAATACCATGTAGAGAAAAATAATGCTCCATTTGAGTGACCCAACCTATAGGATCAGAGCCATCAAATTTATTAACCTCTACGCGGGGAAGACAGGGTTCATGATGAAAGGAGTTGGAGTGAAAACACGGAGACTGAGAGGAATCATCAACATCGGTTTGGTCTGATGAGGAAGGACCCGTAGGGTGGTTCAACAATTGATTGACAACAGACTGGAGGGAGGTCAATTGGGTTGTGAGGTTGGCTTCCTTATTGTTAAATTTGTACTCTAATTTGTCAATGTTGGAATGGTTAGAATCCATCTGAGATGTGAGATGTTCGATGGAGACATGGGATTGATTGATGGAAGTTTGGATGTCTTGGTTGTGAGTGGTGGCCATTTGGAGAGGGAAAGTGCTGGTGAGGAAAAAATATGGGTGGGTGGGACCACAAAAAAAAGGACTTATAAGTGATAGGTACGACGACGATCAGTGCTTGAAGGGAAATATAATGGAATAGACAACAAAATAGGAAAACTGGGAAGGGGTCAGGTCCACTAAACCAAAAAGGATTAAACATGAAGGGTATGACTGCGATCAGGGAGAAAAGGGGAATCCAATGGAATAGGTCCCAAATAAGTGTGTTGACGAGATCATTATACTCTTTTTATTTTTATTTTTACCCCTGCAGAGTTATACTCGGGCCTGAAGAATACTACAGTGATGAAATTCCCAAATGCTTAACATGAAGAAATGTGTAGTATTTTGCAACCAGAATGAAAAAGACATTGTAACACGACAATAGATCTTGTATGTTCTATTTCTGTTTCCTTCCCAAGGGTTAGGGTATTCAAGGGTTCTACAAACAAGGGTTTTCCTTGTGCAATAGCTCTCTGATATACGTGCGGGGTCCAACAATAGTACTCGGCCCAATATCTAAGGGCACCAACTAAGGAGGCTAGACCACACCCTTAGCCTTACTACTTGACTACCCAAGTACTAGAGAGTATATTCGTGAGTGTTTTTTTCAGTGGAACTATAACAGTCAGGTGGTCAATCGATTTATCTATGGAGGGATTCAAGAGATCTAGGCCGGTCCATATACAGGTGTTGTCTGATGCGCGACCACTCAAAGGGGTACCAACATGAGTTACAAGGGTGGCCAACAGATGTGTGCTTAAGTAGCACTTGTATTTCCTGCATGTATGAATCCCAGACTGCGGGTTTATGCGCGTAATGATAGATCTCTGTAGCTTAAAGACGCCATAATATGTCTTTACCCTGAAAAAATTTAACCCACAGTTTTCTGCCAAGGAAGGTGCTCTGATACCACTTGTAATATTACAGATATAAAATAGTATGCAAAACATAGATAATTATCTAGAAATGGAAGATAAACAATGATATAACCAGAACAACACCACAATAATACCAGAATAACACCAGAAAGAACACTTTGATAACTGAGAGCAATGTTCACTTGCCTCTTTGAGGGGGAAACCTCCAGCAGAGTAGAGATCTATTATAATAATATCCAAGACAAAACTTCTCATACCCTCTATTCCTATTTATACTAAATCTATCTATCCAAAAGAACAATCTAGAGGAAGATCCTTCTAGAAGTGGAAGCTTCTATTAGGTCTTCTTACATTTGACTTATTCCTCCTTA
>SNQJ01S0030515.1:0-10490 GCA_010110895.2 Picea sitchensis | reverse complement strand
CATCAAGGCCTAGAGGCTATCATGGTCTCTGGGAGGATGCATCCTCTATACATTTCTCTGTAATCTCTATTAATATGAATATAGTCTTTGATTTACAAAAAAAATTTCTTTTAAACAATTTAGAGTTATGGTAGAAAAAAGAATTGGTAGGACAATCAGATGTTTAAGAACATATAATGGAAAAGAGTTCACTTCTTTAGAATTTGAAAAATATTGCAAAGAAGCTCAGATCATAAAACATAAAACCACTGTATATACTCCCCCAAAAAATGATATGGAAAAATGCATGAACATGCCTCTTTTAGAAAGAGCAACAAGCATGCTTAGCAATGCCAATTTGCATCAAGAGTTGTGGGTAGAAGCAACCTCTATTGCTCGATATTTGATAAATTGATCACCATAAGTTGCGACAGATTGTAAAATCCTTGAAGAGGTATGGATAGGTCATCCCTATGATTATTCAAATTTAAATATTTTTTGGTTGTGAAGCTTACACCGTGACTCCTAAGAATCAACGTTCTAAGTTAGACCCTGTATCAAAGAAATATATATTTGTTGGTTATGATGATGTAACAAAAGGATATAGTTTGGAGGATCCTATTTCCGAAAAAATCATCATTAGCAGAGATGTAATATTTAATGAATCTCCTCTCATTAGATCAGACAATGTAGAAGTTGATGCGAAACATGAACATGTATTGTTAAACCGACAAATTCAGTTGGAGACCCAACCATCTACAGGCACAAGGAAGAAAGAAGAAGCTTCTGATGATAAAGAAGTCGTAGGTACTGAAGATATCCAGGGGAAAGTGGAAATTCCACAACCAACACTAAGAAGATCTACACGAAAGAGAAATCCACTAAGTGGTATACCGATTTTGTTTCATCCATTGCTTTGATTACTAACGATGGGGATCCTACTTGTTATTATGAATCAATTAATGATATTGATAATGCTAAATGTAATATGGCAATGAAAGAAGAGATGGATTCCCTGGAGGAAAAAAAAACTTGGGACCTGGCAGAACTTCCTAAAGATAAAAAGGTTGTTGGATGTAAGTGGGTCTACAAATTGAAGAATGGTGTTGATGGTAAAGTTGAAAGATACAATGCCAGACTAGTCACAAAGGGGTAATCTCATATGGAAGGTATAGATTTTCATGAGATTCTTTTGCCAATTGTTAAGCTTCTATCTGTTTGTATTGTATTGGCACTAGTTGCTTTGCTTGATTTGGAGCTAGAGAAATTAGATGTTAAAACTGCATTCTTTCATGGAGATTTGGATAAGGTGATATACATGGAACAACTAGAGGGTTTTTTACAACATCACAAAAGAAGATTAGTTTGCAAGCTTAAGAAATATCTATATGGCCTGAAGTAGTCACCCAGACAATGGTAGAAGAAGTTTGATTCCTTCATGGTGAGCCAAAGTTTTACAAGAAGTGAGTATGATCATTGTGCTTACTTCAAAAGTTTAGTGAATGGAAGATTGATTGTCTTTGTGTTATATGTTGATGATATGCTTATTGCAAGCAAATGTATGGTTGAGATCAAGAGGTTAAAGGCTTAGATGGATAGGATTTTTGATATGAAGGATTTGGGAGCAACAAAACAAATCTTGAGCATTGAAATACACAGACATACAAAATGGCAAGCTTTGGATTTTACAACAGAAGTATGTGGAAAAGAAACTTCTTGATTCAGGATAAAAAATGCGAAACCTATAAATATCCCTTTCCCTTCCTATTTTAAGCTTTCTTCAAGTTTATCTCCTAGTAGTGAGGAAGAAAAGGATTATGTTTCTTGTGTACCTTATGCTAATGCAATATGAAGTTTGATGTATGTGATGGTATGTACCAAACTAGATATTTCACATGCAATGGGTGTTGTCAGCAGGTACATGGAAAATCCAAGAAGAAAACATTGGAATGCAATGAAATGGGTGCTTCAGTATCTTAGAGGTACAAGTGATTATTGCATCACCTTTAACGGTAGTAGTGGTTTTGTATGCGGTTATGTTGATTCATATTTTGCAGGTGATTTGGACAAAATGAGGTCTACTTTAGGTTATGTCTTTACTCTTGCAAGAGGATATATTAGTTGGATGTGAAAAATTCAGGAAACAATCACTTTATCCACTACAAAGGCAAAATATATTGCTGCCTCACATGCTTGCAAAGAGACAATTTGGCTGAATGGTCTTCTAGGTGAACTTGGAAGAATGTAGAACAATGTAATTATACTTTGTGATAGTCAAAGTGCTATTCATTTGGATATAAATCCAATTTACCATAGTAAGATGAAACATATTGATATTAAGTACCATTTTGTAAAACATGTTATTGATGGAGATGGAGTAGATCTTAAAAAGGTCCACACTCAAGAAACAATGCATACATGTTTACAAATACAGTGTTATTAGATAAGCTATGGCTGTGTTTGGTTTCTCTTGGCTTAAGAAAGAGGTAATGAATGAGCTTGGTCAAGGTATCAGGTAAATTGTTGTCAAGGTGGAGATTGTTAAAATGGACAACAATCAATCAAAAGAAAATATAAAACTAAAATTTACTTAAGTAAATATTTGAGAAATGTTAGAGCTTGGTCAAGGTATTAAGTAAATTGTTGTCAAGGTGGAGATTGTTAAAATGGGACAACAATCAATCAAAAGAAAATGTAAAACTAAAATTTACTAATGTAAATATTTGAGAAATGTTGGTTTACGAAACTAGTGGATGGTTGTATAACATGTGGTAGTTCTTGTAAGTGTGTAATGGTTCCAAGATTCATATATATCTATGAAGCTACAAAGATTTATTTGAGTTGTAATCCTGATTGCAAGCCTATCTTCAATAATAAAGATAATCCTTGACACACAATTAGAGTTATACCACATAAATTTTGTGTTATCTGAATGATTGATTTGTTTTTTCTTGTCATTTTTCTTGGGATTAATATTGTATTTCATGCTCTTAAAACCAACATTAAATTGTCCATGATGACTTTTTAAAATCTCCCCAATGGCTTGCCATCATGAGTATTCTCAAGAAGCCATTAGGATAAACGTCGAAGTCTTCAAAGGATGTGGGTTATGGGGTATCATTGGTCCCTTCGCTTTCTATACAAGATTAAGGGCTTSATTAGGTTGTAAGGCAAAGGAGTACAATTGCTTGAGACGCCTTCGGCCAACAACATTATCTAGACGATGGGTTAGAGGAGCTGGTAGCTGGATTTGATCAAGAAGCAGTAGCTACAGTCATGGCATGATTGGCATCATTCAAAATTGAGAGGGAGTGTTGTGCTCTAGTTTTATCATTTTATCTTTGGGTATTATTGGAATTCAAAGATTTACATAGTGAAATGATAAAGCACTCAAAGGATAACAATATAGACCATTGACAAATCAAAGCTAGCCAACCAACAGTCCGACTGATCTCTTAATCCGAGTACTTGAGGTTCTTAATTTGTTCGTTATGCATTATATCTGTATGATCAGGTTTGTAATGCAGCACATACGCTAGTGAAGTAGGAGAGCCGAGGCGATAAGCATGAAGTTACGCTGGCTCTCCATGATGGATTTATGATGGCGCCGAGTCTCGCTCGTTCTGCACATGTGCCCTTCACAGCTGGGATCTGTCTTGTATTTCCAAGAGATATATATCGGCAGAAACAAAAAGAAGGTGCCACATAGAGCATTAGCTTTGATACATTGCAAGTAACGGCTACTTCCCCGAGGCGATTTAGACCAGGTATTGTGAGCAACAACATCGTGGTGGTCTCTACAGAGACCAGCTGCGTTCTTTTCCAGAAGATTTCTTTATATCGCCATGGGTGGAAGGAGTTCTGTTATAAGAGATGAGGGCTTCCCGCACTTCGAGAATCTTCTGTCACGTGGTTTGCTACCGGGAATGTAAGAGAAGCTCTTGACCTAGAAAATATCCATTCTTTTGAGATAAAACTATGCATAGTTTTTAGCCAATGTATACACAAGTTTGAGAGTCCTTTACAGTACTATTTTAGAGGAACTTGTCACCCATAGACCATCCATAAGGAGGTTTAACGAAGATTTCTCTTGTATTATTTGGCAGGATTTTGGCAAGAAAGGAAGAAGAGTCCACTAGATTGATAAAATTTCGAGTTGATAAACATCCAGGGATGAAGAATACTAAGTGTAGATTTGCTCAAAGAACCTCAAGTTCAAAAAGATAAAGAGCAAAGAGTTCAAATTCAGAAATCACGGCAAGGAAGCCTGTATATGTAAAACCACAAAGTCCATGTACAACCACAAAGTCCAAGTGGAAAGATTTCAGCTCAACATTGGTATTAAAGAAGACACTTTCTTCTTATGAAATTTCGTTTTTGTGAATGACTAATTCCAATTGTTTATTACATTGTTTTGAATAATCAAATGAGGAAAATGACAAATTATGGAAAGAAGCTTTACTTACAGTAAAGATCTTGTAACATTAAATTTGAATTAATAATTTAAAGAAAAAGACAAATTTGTAAGTGGAATTGAAAAATTCAGGAGAAGGTATTCAAAGGTTAAAAATTTGTGAGGGAGTTGAAAAATTCAGGAGAGGGCATTCAAAAGTTAGAAACAATTTGAAGACCAAGAAGCACCAAACTATATCATAAATATAATTTCTGTATTATAATTAAAGGGCTTTTGTTGGATAGTGAAACTATTTTCTTGTTAATGGAGAAGCTATTGTTGGCTAAATTTTGCTGGAGATTTTTAGTGCTGCTGTGAAATTAACATAGACAATTCTTATTCATAACGGTCAATTTGTAAGAATCAATATTTGTTTAGTGTAGACTTTTCTTTTGCTTATGATATTTATTCTTGCTATTTTATTCTATTTTGCTAATAATTTGATATGGAGTTGTAGCTTTCAATTTAATTGTATACTAACATTAATGTATTATTAGTGATTCAAAGATTGCTTTCATTCATTTTTATGGGTTTCATTGTTTCTTATTATACTTTTGGATTAGATTAAATTAAATTAGTTTTTGGGCATTTGCATCTCATTTTCATTTTAAACTTAAATCATAAAATCCACCATGGTAGTCAAGCCATAATCAGAGGGTTTTCCATACCAAATGAAAAAAAATCTAATTGAGCCTTTCACTGAGTGAACCTACTACCTTGATAAGTGAACCATTTGGGTTTCAACATTTTGGCACTAGAAAGAGGTTGGACAACAACCAGACACATTTGAGTTTTTAGAGACTATTACATAATATATTTGAATATTGCAGGTAATTTTTTTTCAAAATTAAAATTTAATAGTGAAGGAAAAACCAATGCTTTCATATATACTAATAAATGTGAGTTTGCATGTCAATTTACTAATAAATGTGAGTTTGCATGTCAATTTACTAATAAATGTGAGTTTACATGTTAATTTCTAAAAATCTTGGAAGAAGATGTTGTATGCAGGTTGTTCCCTGGCATTCAAAAGATGAACTATATGATGTTACTAGCTAAGTCCATTCACATCTAAAGGAAGATTTTGGGGTTGCTGATGATATGGATCAAGTGGAAGCATTGTTTCATGAATTAGATTTGTTTCGTAGAAAGAAACATAAGTCCAACGAAGAGTGTAATATCAGATTCAAGCACCTATATTGTTGGTTTTCACAAAAATGATAGGCCTTTATAAGAGAGATGGATAAATAGTTCTTTGATGCTCTCACCTTATATGAAGAATAAGATTTACAATTAGTATGCGACGAAGATGCTAGGAGTCAAGAATGCTTTCGACTTAATATCTTGCCCTCCCAACCATGAGAGACTACCTCACCCAACCTAATAATAAATGTGAATTCAATGGAAAAAAGTATTATGAATGAAAGGAATTAGTGATTCAGATGGTACCAATCTCTGACACGGTTCCATACAATGCCTTGATCTTGACCAACATGCCATATCAATTGAATGTGCACCATAAAATGAACCCAATATTCATACCGAAAGTAACGAAGATGGTATGATCTCTCTTCAAGTCTCTTGGGTAGAAACATGGGATGGGAATGCATGATAAATTTTTGCAAAGCTAAGAATAATGAGATAAGGTCCATAGATTGCAAAGCTAAGAATAATGAGATAAGGTCCATAGACAACCTCCTGGGACAAGAAAAACAGGAATGCATAATGGGCTCTATAGAAGCTCTTGTCAGTGATATTAATAACCTATTGGATTTTGAGCACTGTCATTACTATGTTACCAAACTGTTTTTAAAGAAGTCACTTAAGGGAAGATTTACAGAATCATTTCTTTATCATTTCCCTGTCATAATTCCAAGAATGTCGTGTATGATAAAGGTAAGTCACTGGAGTTGGAGTTAGTAGAGATTGAACAATAGGTAATGGGTATTTGTCATAGATATATGTGTGTACAAGATGAGATTTATATGGAAAATGTTGCATAACATAAAAATCACAACCTCGTCTTAAAAAAATGGACCGTGAATTCGCTCAACTTAGAATATGTCAATACATCTCTGCCAAACACACTTATGTATGTCAAAGAGGTCTATCCATCTGCAATGACAAAACCTGGGTATTTTTCACTAACATACAATCTACATTCTAATGTCGAAGAACTTAACGAGGTAATATTTGTGGATGTAATCTTATTGTCTAGCAATGACATTTCTTCTCAAGGAAGGAGTGTAAATGATGCCATACCACTCACTGACATGTCAAGTAAGAGATCATTGAATCTCTAATCGAAAGTGTAATGCCAAAGGACACCTAGTTGGCAATCTTTACTAAGGATTGCGTTACAAACAGAGAAACTTCAGAACATAAGGAGGAAACAATATCAGATTTAGACTCACTTGTCACGTACAACGAAAGTAAAAATGACTTTGGCAAAGAGGTAATTCCAGTGTCTGGAATTTTGGAACAACGAAGCAAAGACAATGATGAGGTATGTTAGTTATCTTCATTTTCCATTCATGCATTCCAAGATTACAATAGTCACTTCCATGACATATTTGAATATTGGATGGGGTCACCTTTTCTTAACTATTTTCACAAAGTTGTAAGCATATGATACTCTTTTCTATGAATGAATTTCACAATGTTTTAATTCTTTTAACTAAATACTGCATAGTATACCAGCCCTACAGAACTAGGCAACACCCTGATATTCTAGTAGTTATCGATATCTTTTGATGGCTACATTGGCTTTATGATTTTACATGATACTGCTATAGATTAAGAAGTTAAGGTAGGAGTAGTTTAGTAGTTTTTTTTGGTCGTTTTCCTACTTTCATGTGTAGGTTCTCCTTCTTGGTTTGAATTTTTTTTTAATGTTTCAGTTAGCGGCGGGTCCTTAAGACCACTAGCCCATACATTTTAGGTGTTTTCTATTTTCTGTTTACTTAAGCCCGTACATTTTAGGTGTTTTCTATTTTCTGTTTATTTATTTTGATTAGTTGTTGCTATCTTACTACATAGCAAATTATTTCCAAATTCCTTTTATAGAATAATCCAGTCATGGTAATATGGATATTGCACACTGTTCTGTCATTGAATTTCTTTTTCCCTGAAGAGCGGCTTACTCATGCTTTGATATGCTGGGAGGCTTTATTTTGGTCTGATGTAAGAAGCCTATGTAGAACCATACATTTTTTTGATGAAGCTTTGAAAAGGGTATCCTTTGATCATGCATGATTTCTACAATCAGAAATTGGTAAATGGAAATCAAATTAGAGACATCTACTACATGTATATGTTCATACACATTGAATTAAAAGGCTGCATAGGAGGGGGTATTAATAGAGAAAATGTATATGCAAATCATAAAATTGTTAGAAGGAAACATAGGATCTACCAAAAAATTGGATCCTATCATATAACTTCTTTGTTTGTCATGTCCATGTATGATGAATGTCTCACATTGAGCATTTACTATTGAATTTAGTTTTGCAGTACATGAAGAAAAGACGTTGTAGTTCTACATGAATGAACGAATGAGGAAGATATGCCCTATGAATCTAATTAAATGATCATTTTTTTTGTAACAATTTGAAATATGTTCATAGCATAACATTTAAGTGTTGAAATTAGGGATAATAATGCCAATGCCTGAGGCTATTGGAAAAGCATAGGTAATTAAATATTTGCTAGCAGAAATTGTGGGTCCAAAAAGGGTAATGCATCTTTGATCCCTATTACCCCCAACTAACTAAGGAGATTATGTCTTGAGGCCCACAGATTGCAGGCATGGAGTGCCAAGAGACAGATGGACAGAGCATAGCCCCGGAGGGCCCTTCTTTCTCATTGATGCATTCTACACATCATCATCAACAACAACATCCACCATAGTGGCTTGGTCCCAGAAGGCAATGGGTCTTGCTCCATGAGGTAATGAGTCCGGGTATCATGGTAAGTGTCACTCTAATATTTGAAGCATTTGAACATGTTGCAAAAGACCTTTCTTGATTATAGAACGTTTGCTTGGAATTCATACTCTTTGCCTTATTTAACCTTGGTGGGTGTCATTTTGTCCTAGTAAGTTAGTCACCCTTAGGAATATGGTGCTACTGGGGGGTTCCTTGAAGAGTCATCGTCCATTTCTGATCATACTTATCACCTTCCATACTTATTTCCTTCCATCTCCTTATCTTTTGGGATTTTCGGGTGTACTGACCCAAGAAGGGATTGTACCTCATTTCATGGAAAGAAGAGGCTAAAGGCCCACAGGAGAAACTAACTGGCAAAAGATAAAAGCCAATCATAAAACCTTCCAGATGCTCGCCCAAGAGGTTTTGAGAAACAATGAACTTTTATCTCTTGAAAGCATAAGACATGCAAAAGCATAATTTCACATTTACAAATTTTCCGCTTGTTGAGGGATCTACACAAGTGCGTTACAAGCTAGACTATACCCCCATGGCACTCTGTGTACCTCCCCCTTCAAGTGACTCTATGGTACTGCCCCCCAAGCTAATAGATTAACCATAAGGAGAACCCAGTGTTTGGACCTTAATTAATTAATTAATGGCAATAAATAGACTTGGAAAAATGTTGCATCATGGACGAAGGGAAGCTCACCCTCTACAAATGCACCCATAAATGAGACAATACAAACCCTTGTATGTCACGAACCCCATGCCCAAAAGTTTACCCCACTTCACTTCACACTTACACATGGATTAGATAGGTTTCTCTCGGGAAACACCTTTGACTTGGGGAATGATTGACCCAATAGGATGCCTTGACACCCCTTCCACACCTAAATTTGACAAATTGTATAACGTCTTTGAGCATTTGCTTAGTTTGAAAAGGGGGGTTTGATGCACATGTTCGGGTGGTTTGATTATTATATGTGGCTTACTTGTTATGATACTTGTGAGTCCTGGACCCTTGGAGGGCGTACGAGTTTGTCTTTGCAGGACCTTGTCTGGTGGAAAAGTATTCATGAGGAGATGATTAGTTCAGACCTTCACGAGGGCTTGAAGCCCAATGATGGATGTAAAGACCCCATGCCTTGGGCAAGATCGTGATGACCAATTTGCACAGTGAAAAAGAGGATGTTTCCTTTGGAGGCATTTTGTCGTGACCTTAGCATGACTTTCCACCTGCTCCCACTTGGACGTTGGCCTTTGGAGGCCCATAGAACACCTTCCTAGCCTATGACATCACCCAGGGCTGGGGTTTGATGGATACTTGATGGAGGAGGTCCTTGAAGATGATGTTGGCACACGTGGACAGGGATCAGAGCCTTTGGAGGCCCAGCGCCATGCTTCTCCAGCTCAACATCTCCTTGAGGAGGCCTAACTTCACCCTCTTTAGGGTCATTTTGTAAAGAATTGATTTTATTTTTGATTTTAATGAGAAAATTGACACGTAGGCTTGGTTTTATGAAAATACACAATTTTTGGCCAAATGAGGTTAGGATTTCCCATATATATGGCTAACCTCATTTCATTTTGATCATAACTCATCCCACTTGAGTGGAAGACTGAAATTTTCGCCTCTTTAAGGCTACTTCGCTAAAATAACTAGTGCACATCTTCTTGGAGAGGTTTTTTGTGGTGTATCTTCGCTATTTTCATGGTGGAAAGTCTTCAACTATTGTTTTGCTTGATTATTCTTGGTGAAGTAAGTACAAAAATCTACAATTTTGTTCATGTAATAATGTTTGTGGTAAATTTTACTTATTTCATGTTGAAGATTATGAAATTGCTTGCTTAAACCCTAGGAGAGAAATATAAGGTGCTTCTTTCTCTCTCTAGCCTTTCTATTTGTTAAAATTGTCAAGAATACCTTGTCTAGGATAGGCTACTAGAGCCCTAAAATGCTATCATTTTAGTAGATTCATCCTAGTTGCTTGTTGCATAATATACTTTCAATAGTCTAAGGAGGGAAGATTCGTTAGGGTCTAACAATGCTTATTCTCTAGTGAATTTTTCTTCAAGACTTGGATGCTTGGGCCTTGAAGTACCAACACCCTTAGCATTCATTTCTTTTC
>SNQJ01S0030514.1:63879-84542 GCA_010110895.2 Picea sitchensis | reverse complement strand
ATGAGGATTCAGTGGATCCCCTATGATGTCCGACTAGCAAAGTGAATATGTGCAAATGGTGATGAGAGCAATAAATGAACAAGATACTTTGTATAACTTGGACCTTCACAATATATCTCACAATCACATGTAATCACAAGAGCATAATGTATAAACAAATTGAAAAGAAACATACATGTGGGTAGGTGGATTTTGTCCACGTAGGAGAACAAAGAAAACAAATGCTCATGTCTTAAAAAGACGTAACACCCTTCCTCTCAAATAGCACTGGACCTTCCAATAGTACTCAATAGTGGGGTCTGAAGCCACTGGAAGAGGAACTAGTGAAGGATGAAATAATCAGTTATAATGAGGGGTAGAGGGTGCATATCCTGAAAGAGCTGGAAATATTTCCCAATAGCCACACAAAATCTGATCAAGGTGCAATTGCAGCCCACAATTTCCACCTGGGAAGATGTCCTAAAATTTGGTCAATAGGTACCTCGGTCAAAGTGCGACATTTAGATTTTCAACCTCAGAAATGGGTCACGGGATGGATCCATTCCAAGAGGTGGGTGCCTCAAGGGGGGACACACAGAACAACCGGACCTCGGCCTTCAACCCTTCACAGGTATCTCCCTGCCTTATGGTGTTAGGAACACTTGAATTGGAGGATTTTAAAGTTCCCTATTTGTCAACTTCTAATGTTTGAAGATGTGAGAACCCGTTAATGGGGAGTTATTTGGATGCCTGTCCCCAAGATCCTACCTAGACTAAAAATTTCTTTTGGCAGCTCATGTGGAGGAAAACTTAATGAGTTTTTAGAAAAGTTTTAGATGTGGTTGTTTGAGAGATTGGGGGTGTGAACCAATCTCGTTCAAATTAAGTGGGCGTGTATAGTTCCTTCAAGAAAAAGTGGGATGTTTCAGATTCCCTTTGGAGGAAACCTACTTTAACCTCCACAATTCGAGATGAAACTATGTCAGTGAGTAGTGACTTTGTGTGTGAGCAAGTGATAAAATGTGTCAAATTTTTAATAAGTTAGGTGTCACCTTGTAGCATGTGGACTTCAAGTGGTCCTTTACAAGTCTTGATTACCTATCTTACTAAATGTCATTGGTACAACCTTGCGGAATTTTAAAGTCCCTAGAGAACTAGCATGTGGACATATGGGTTCTTACCAATCCTTTAAACTCCCTAATGTGATTTAATCTAAGAAAGATTCAAAAGAGTATCCTAGATTGCAAGCATGTGGGCATGTATGGGCCCGTTACAATAATCTTTAAACTCCCCTAGCGATGTAAACTAAGAAAGTAGCTTAAAAAACTATCTAACTTTGCAACATGTGGGCATGTATGGGCCCTTACAAATTTAAGATGTTTTGAAAAAGAAACTAAGAGGGGGCCCTAGGGGTGCTTTTTCCTCTCCTAAAGATTTTTGTTTTTAAGGGAGATGAAATATTCCCTCAATCGTTTTTCTAATTCTCAATATCGCTCTATGGTGCGAGAGAAGAGCATACTTGATGATTGAAGTTTGATTTTTTGTTCCAATGCAAGTGTTTATATATTTGATAGTGAATGATTCCAACTTAACTTTTACAATCAAAAGAAGCCATCCATGTGGCAAAATGAAAGAAAAAGAGGAGAAATATGGTTCTTAACCCCCTAAGTGCCTATGTTTTGACTAAGCCTTCATGTGGAGAGGGAATCTAAGTGTGGTGCATATTACAAATTTCATAGAATCAATATTTAGAAGGATAGGGGCCTTCAAAATATCACAAAAAACCCTTAAAATGTTGGATTTCTGGACAAATGTGCGGGTCGCAGAGTAGACAGAGGCGCATGTGGTGCCAATGTGCAAATAAACAACAACCTATTGGCAAACTGTGCACAAAATGTGCTAAGAAACACAGTGATTTTGGTGCACATGCTCAGAATACACGCATGTGGGCTGAAAAACCAGCGCACGTTCTGATACGCGACCGAGAAGAAAATTTTAAATAAAATTCTCTTATTCCAGCTCTAAATTCAACTTTTTGCAGGTAGGCTTGGGCCGATTATGATCCCTACAAGGTAAATAGATCAAAAAGAAGTTCTCAAAAAACCCAAATGGGGAGGAAATTGATACCTTATCCCCAGTATGGTCGCCAATCTGTTGTATCCTTTTCGCCACTTGGATGAGCAAAAGAGGAACACCTACAAGTCCAGTTGGGTCAGTTGAATAGGACAAAAGTTAGTGCAAGAGTTAGACACATCAATCACAAGAACTAAATAAACAACTAAACTAATAAGAATTAAAGAAACAAAACTACAATGCATAAGGAAATTATAACCAAAATCAACCAAACAATTGACCAATATTCATGCCACCAATGGATAGATTGTATTAGTGGGAAAACACCAAAGAGAAAGGGAGACTTATGGGTCCCCTCTTCCTCCAAGGGAGGGCTCTTGAATCCCCTATGTGATATCTCTTCTTACAAATAGAAAACTAAAAGGAAATGGTGAAGAAATCCAAAGCTCACTCCCTCAAAAGGTGAGGAGAATGGCTCAATAAAATGATGCTAGTATGCTCCAAAAAGGAAAGAGGTTCCTTGTAGAAGAATAGAGGCAGCATAAAAATACAAATAGATTCTTGAAAATATAGTGCGCCCATGGCCTCTTTTTATAGAAAATATTTGAGGCATTATCCAACCGGCCTTTAGTGTGAACAAGGGGGCCTTTAGGGCACCCTTAGGTCTTTGACCAGCCCCCCACTCGGATTCGGTTCGGATTTGAGGGTCAAATCGAGTTGAACCAGAATTGGGTGGGAGGCCGACCATAATCATAAATGTGTCATTCTTAGGTGTGCGCAACTTTTTGTGTACACAGTCGCGCATCAGGCGCATATGCGCTTTTCTAGCATTTTAGACAGGCGCACGTACGCACGCTTCCTTTGTATTCTGAGCGCATGTTGATTTTATAACCAATTGTATAGTTTGTGCCTTTGGAAATGCATTTTTTTGGGCCATGGATGAACTAATAGGTGTGTGGAGGTGATGGATTCCTGTAACCATTTGCGGACGAAATTTCAGTGATAACAGAGTGTTAGGCACAGTTCCTGTCGTCACACTATTTTTGTGTTTTTTGTTTGTTTGTTTCACTTTTGTTCTCTTGGATTATCATGTTCTTGGATGTATAATTATATATGACTATGCGTTAAGATGTTACTAATTGTCTAAGTATACAAGAGTTTCACTAGAGTAGGAGTGTGACTCGTCGATAGCCTATAATGGAGTATGGGTATTCTCTAGGTGAAGAGCCATAGTCCAGATGAAGTATCCTTGGTGTTTCCAAGTATCCAAGTGATAAACATCGCGGTGTCGAACACTCCCAAGAGGTGCAAGATTGCAATATTCGGCTAGGCGCACTACGGGGACATGACACCACCCACAATAGTTGGTTCACCTGGGTATATTATTCACCCAGAGTTAATATGTAACCACAAGGAACAAGCGAAAGTGGATTTATAATATGGAAAGAGATTCTTCCACATTGTCTCGGTCGAGCCTCTCCCTTCCCATCATCTTAGTTTTTATTTATTTATGTACAAAGATGGCATAGAATAATTCTCATTATAATGTCTGAGCACAAGATAAGAGGCTTCAGGTGGCAGGCAATCTGAAAGGCTCCTGTTGTGAGATAATATTTGAAATGCAATGAGCACGACATATTTCTTGTGGTGCTCTAGTGAAGCGAATTCTCTTCCACTTCAAATTCCACCACCACGTTCCTCTGATTCCTAGTGCTACCACCAACGCGTGGGCTCCTCTATCTTTTCTATGCCACATAGTGCTGCCAATCCCAAATTTTTGCCTAATTCCATACATCTCCTTAATGAGTATTATGATGGGACGTGTACATTTATGAAACATTAAAAAACTTCATCATGCCCAAGAAGTCTGTTGTTGGCCTCACAATAAGACCCCAATTCTATCCACCATTCACATAACAAATAAATAAATCTAAATATTAAAAAAATAATAATAAAATCTAAACAATAATGTAAAACTATAAAAACAATGCATAAATTTTTGGTCAACATCAAACTAATAAGCGACCAATTGGCAAACTAATTGATATATACCAGGCCTTCGGTAGGTATAATAAGATAATAAAAAAACTAAAAGCTATATGATTATGACATTTATATGAATGAAATGAATGTGAAGTTCCTACACATGTCTCAAAATGATTTATCAATAAAACATTGTGCTCAATATCGTCAATACACATTTGTACATGCATCTACCAATATATCCACAAGCCTCAAGTTCATCATCAATCGAGTTTTTTTTAGAGGCCAAGGAGTGGAAAATGGAAATCACCATTTTTTTAGAGACTCCCATTATTCTCCATCTACAATGAGGATTCCATTTCCCATAAGTTCGAAGAATATAGATTTCAAATAAGAAAGCTTTGGGAAACAACTGCCACACTTGGTTTTGGTGATGCATTCAATGTGTTTGGTACCGTGATGACAAATGAAAACATGTTTCCCATCCAATGAGTCTTTAATTTCGTACTAACGTTGTAGTGTTGAAGCATCTACATAATCTATTCAAAAATATCATTCATATTAATAAAAATAGAAAGAAGTGTGCCCACTAATGGCCAAAGAAGAGGTCCCCTCATCTTCCTATAGAACACAAAATATTGCCATGATATCACCATCACACAATGTGTTTCCTTCTTACTCAGAAACAATGCCAACAATCTCTCCATATCCAACTTATTTGCATAAATTTTGTGAACATATACATTTATACTTCCATCTTGATTTGTTTCAACCACATATAAAACAATTGCACCTATTCCCTTCACTGTTCACCACCAATACGTCACATTTCCATACTTCTTCCCCTAAAAAAATTGGTAATTTATTTGTTAAAGGAATAGGATAAAGGGTTGATGAGTTGCTCATTTTGTGATTTAATCCTTGTTAAAATTTGCCATTGAAATAGTTGAAATTACAAATTGCACAAAGATGGATCTGGTAAAACTTCTTTTGGATTAATTAGTAAAACTTCACCAATAAGATTCAAACTGTATAGGTTCTTGGTGTGATATCCCAAATTTTAATCCCCATAAAATTGTAATGTAATTGTGCAAATGTGTCTTAGGTTGGTTAGCCAACATGTCTAGGTCGGAGAAGCTGTAATGATCAATATGGCCAAGGGTCGAGCTATGTAAATGTACATTGTAATTATTAATAAAAATAAATTGTTGGCTGCGACATGAGAGATATGGTAATGTTGGGGGAGCTATGTTTCCACGAGAGAGGGGACTAAAGGGGTTCCAAGGGGTTCCACATGATTATTATTTCAATCCACTGAATTATTAATGTTTACCTCCTTTGAATGATCAAATATCTATTGAATGCATGTAAGAGTGGTTGGTGGGAAAATTCATCTCACTAATTTATGATAGCATGGGCTGAGTACAACCATTTTTTGGGAAATGTGAGAGTCAAGTTTGCATGATAAGAAAACAAAATTCAAGTGGGTTTTTGGGGGAGCTTTTTTAGAAGAGGTTTTTGGGCAGCACGAGGAGAGCTAGGTGTTGGGAAAGAGAACCATCCATACTAGCCATGGAAATATAGCTATGTTGGGATAACATGAAATACCATGGAAATATATCTATTTTCATCCATCATTGATGAGGGTGATCAATTGACCAGGTAACATGGAATACCCACTACCTCTGCTGAGAATTCTTGTCCTAACCCAGTACCACTAAGCATGATCCTTTCTTTTTATATCAACATCACGTTCATGCTTTCTACAATTTCATTTTATTGAGGTGTGTATGGAGTAGTCTTATGCCTTTCTATACCACACTTCTTACATAATTCTTCAAATTCATTTCTGCAGAATTCTCCACCTTTATCCATCCTCAACACCTTAATTATATTCTATGTCTAATTCTCCACAAGAGCCTTAAACTCTTTAGATTTTTCAAAGACTTCATATTTCTTCCTAAGGAAATAAATCCATGTATTCCTTGAGAAGACATCTATAAATGATACATATTACATAGATTTACCCAGTGATGGAACCAACACAAGTCTAAGCACATCATTGTGCACCAACTGTAAAATTCCTTTTGCCTTCACAGCATGAGAGGAGAATCTTACATATTTTGCTTCCCATATACGCAATGTTCATAGAAATCAAATCCAAAGAGAAATTGACCATACCCTCAACCATACCTTTACCTTGTAGTACTGAATTTCGTTCTCTCCAATATGCCCCAATGTTTGATGTCATATCATAGTATTTTCTCCAAATACTATAGGAGTTTTCTCTTCTTTGACTCCAATCTTAGGAACAATGGAACTATTTCACCCTTCACTAATAGTGCTTCCCAACAACTTATACAAGGTTCAAATCCAAACTCCCTTCGGCAACACCATTATCCCTGGAATCATCCTGCAAATTTCTTTATCAAACATTGTTTTTACCCCAACATCGTACATTTTTCTTACATAAATCAAATTTATGGCATTTCCTGGGATGTGTAGAACATAGGGGAGTGTTCTAATCCTTCCATCCATGAGATTCAAATTTACTTTTTCTCATCCTTTAATTTTGGTTTTCAATTTACCTCCTAGAAAAGTGTCACCTCCATCATACCTTTCATATTTATAGAACCACTCCCTGTGAGGAGTCATATGAAAGGATGCACCTGAGTCGACTAGTCACGCCTCATGATTTACATGTGTGCTTGAAGAAGCAAAGTACACATCCCCTCCTTCGTCCATAGAGGTTTTTGTTTCTATAGAAGGATCATCATCAAATTACTTCCCTCTCTCAACACTTTTGGACCTACATTGTTTCTTGTAGTTCCCTTATTTTCCACATCTCTAGCATACCTTTACAAATTTTCTAGGAGATTTAGATCTTCCCATATATTTAGATCTCCCACTTGAGGACTTATATCTATTTCTTTCTTGGAAGTGTCCTCTTGCAAATAAGGCATATGTGCTCTAGCTTTCCATGTTTTTCCGCCTCATCTCCTCTAACAATAAGGATGAGAGCACATCATTGAAACTCAAAGGAGTTGAATTACTACCTATGGCCACAACCAAACTATCCCATGATTTTGTTAAAGAGAACAATACATTTTTTACATGTATCTTCATCATAAACCTTACCATAAAATATCAACAAACAATAACTGACTTACCATAGTATTGAAGGCATCCATATGCTCTGTCATCGAGTCTCCATCTTTCATCCTCAGTTTGTACAGTTTCTTCTACGGGAATAATTTGTTTACAAGGGACTTAGACTGATATAAATCCTCTAACTTATCCCATAATTCCTTGGTTTTATCTTCCTCTGACACATTTAATAATACTAAATATGAGAGACACAACTGGATTATGCTCTTTACCTTCTAATCCAACTTTACCCAGTCTTTTTTTTTACATTCATGTAGTTGCAGTACCTAGATCCACATTGATCCATTGATATTTGTCCATCAACATATCTTCCATATTGAGCTTCCACAGCTCAAAAAATTTCCCACTAAATTTTTTTATATTTATCTTTGAATTGCTCACCATTTATTTTCACCACAATAATCAATATCATAGAGCTCCCATTGTAACAACGTTTATCACAGACCCAAGCCAAACCCTTAACCACAAAGGTGTCCCCTTGAAGCCAATAATTGTTATGATACCAAATATAGATTTTAATCTAGTACAATTAATTATTGCAATTAGATTCTTAATAAAAACAGAAAATATACAATGGTACACACATTATGCAGAGATTTTACTCTGGAAACCCAAACTGGGAAAACCAACAACCTGTTTAGAGCCACACCTATAATTATTTATTCATTTATATCATATTCATTGTTTATAATACAATATATATATGTGTGTGTGTGTGTGTGTGTGTGTGTGATCCTGTGGCATCCAAAACCCCTAATCCATTGACCTAGATTGGTAAACAACCATAATTATAAAACCATCAGTGAATGCCATGTGTCGAAAAACCACTAAAAATAGACACAAAAATGGCCAAAAAAAACATTTTCGGGGGCTCCGCCCCCTGTGACCCCCTGCGGGACCGACGCAATGCAGACACTAGGTTTGGTCATGCAAATAATATAACACATACCCAACAATGGCTCCCTGGACAAGACACCCTAGCACACATGGGATACGATGTGACCCATTTTGATGATGGGACATTGTATGATTATGATGATTTGACATCTCTTGATGGGATGTTGCACCTTTGAGGGGATGTTGGGCTTATTAATGATGATTGGCACTTTTTGAATAGATTCCACACACCTCGAGGAGATTTTGGCACCTACTTTGAGGGAGGCCAAGTTTAGGAGCAATTATATTTTGATAGAATACTCAGAATTCCACCAGATCAATGCAATTAGATGCATAATGGCCATGGTATTTCCAAAAAAGTGGTCATAATAGAAATTTGGGCATAAATTGACACAATTATGGTGCTTTTAAAATCTACTGTGAAAATATTATCGCAATTTTTTAAAAACTCATGGGACACTTTTGGAGGAGGTCATTGAGGATTTTGAGGAGGTCATTTTACCTTTTAGAAGGTCATTCCACAAGTTGAGGAGGATGACTTATCACTTGAGGAGAGTTTACTTGAGTTGGGGAGAATCTTTGGAGTCTTTTGAATCATTTACTCATGTATCATGGATATTTTTGTATAGGTGGCATAACCACCTCATATGATCCAGATTATGTTGAGAACAAAATGAGATACACACAAAACTATAGTAGAGAACACAAAAATACAATGAAACCTAACTTATATTAATGAATAAAATAAAAAAACATTGTAGAACACAAACTGGCTAGAATGGCGTTATCTTATATCTAAAGAGAAGGATATGTTGGCTATGCTCATTCACAATAAGCATTACATCACACTCCATTTCTTGCTCAAAGGACCCCCTTCACCTAAATTATATATGAGAGTGTGAGAGGAGAATAATTCACATGATGCATGTGAGATAAATTGGTCTAAGTTTACAAAATTCCATAGGCATGTAAAACACTAGGACTTCTTGGGAGGTCACCCATCCTAGTACTACTCTAGTCCAAGCAAACTTAACTGTAGATTTCTGATGAGATTCAATGCATTAACATTGCAAGAATCATTACATGATGGTTGTAATTAACAAATGGAGATGGAATTACATTACATTCCCCATCAAAAAGGTGAATATCATGGTTTATCAAAACCACAAGCTCAAAACATTGATTCAGTGGAAAAGGTGGATGGCCACTGAGATCCACCAGGATCATTCCTCCCCCCTTAGGAAGCAATGGTCCCCATTGCGTCAAATTCCCTCGGGATATGGGGAAACTTTTCTTGAATCTGAATCTTGGTGAGTCGCTTATCTTACCGAAGTAGTTGTCCTACTTGTACTTGGTATTAGCATGTTGAAAGATGTCATGAACCTGTTGTTAGAAGTGTTGGATCAATTCAACAAATTTTGTTTCATGATCTATCTTTTTCTGAGTGTGGGAGGACTCTATCAAGGAATATGCAACATGAAGAGCTATATCAATGGGGCTAGTGGTTCGAACCCAAAGTACACCTAAAAAGGGTCATGGCCAATAGATCTATGTTGAACATATAAAAGACTTTCATTCTCTGGAATGGAGCATCTATAGATTGGATCATTGGGTAAGGGAGCACCAGGCACCAAGTCAATGGAATGATTGACTTGGCAGTGTAGAGGCACCCATGTAGGTGAAAAAATATCTTTGTGCTCCTCTACAATCTTGTCAGACTGCTTCTATTGTACAGAAATATATTGGGCCGAGGATATGGTGATCGAAGTGACCTTCTATTCACCTTCTGACCAGATCATGAAGAGGAAAAACTTTGTGGTCTGAGAGATTAATTTGCATAATTGTTTTGTTGAGATCAATGAAATGGAAGTAGTCATAACTACCTATGGTATCCTATAGAGCCGACCTCCCAAAGTAACAATGACACTGCAAGGCAAAGACTCATAGATAGTGTGTCATTTCTACATATATGATTGTCCTAAAATAACATCACAGACTTCAACTAGGGAAAAGTCACATAGTACCTCATCCTTGAAGTGCTCGATGCCATAAGACAGGAAACATTGATGGCTAATGTGGAGGTCTCTTCCCCATCTCAACCACCAGATGTTGTTTGGTTGGGGGTGTGGCATCATTGGTAGCTTCAATATCTTTATGACATTTGATAAGATCAAGTTCTTCTAACTCCTGATGTCAACAATGAAATGTAGTGGGGTCCCCTTTACCCACATCTGTGAGTGGAAGAGGTGTTCCCCCTCCTCATGCTCCTCTAGTTCTTCTGGATGTATTGTTGTGACTACGATGGTAGTAGTGGGTTCTGTGTAGATGATTTTTTTTTCCCTTTATTGTGATATGAATCATAGTCTAAGTCAGGTTCTAAATTTTTTCTTTGAGTTCGGCCAAAAATGACTATTTCGAGTGGCATTCATCAGTGTTGTGCCAGGGTTTTTTATGGAAATCACACCACTTTCTAGTGTGCTTGTTCATATTCCCGCTACCCTTCTTTTCCTACGACTTGGACTGGATTTATTGAGTTTGGTTGTTTTTTTATTTAGGGTCGTATTTTCCATACCTGTGTTGTTGCGGATTTGTAGACCTAAACTCTCACTTATTTCGCTGCTTGAATTTCTTCTTGATTTTGATAGCATATCAATAAGCGACTCCTAGTAAGGAGATGCCCAAGAAATCTTTCTCTATTTGGATTAACTTGTGTAGGCCACTATGGTAGTTCAAAACCAAGTGTCTCTCGGAATCTTGAATACCTAACTTTGAGCACAGGGTATGGAAGATGTTGGTATACTATGGCACTGTCTGGTCTCTCTCATGACACAAAGTCATCCATCTCATATATTGGTCATAATAGATTCCAATAGGGTATAAATCCTCCTTGAGGGAATCCACAAAGTTTTTTCAGGTGGGTTCTCTCCTTAATGGCGTTCATCTACGATGTGCCTCTCCTAGTAAGCTTCCCACCAAGCTTTGACATGGGGAAGGGCTTTAAAGAGCGTGGAGGTGATATTTTCACCATTGGAAAATTTTTGGACAGAGTAATAACCTTTTAGTAGATTCAACCATTTCTCTAGATATAAAAATTAACTTGTACATTGAAGGGTGTCGCACCTCCGAAATTAATTCGTGTCGAAGATGCCTCGGTCGCCATCGGTAGTCATCCAAGGATCTGAGCAAATTTTTCCATCATCTCATTCCTCTAAAGCATGAGGGATTCCTCGAGCAACGTCTTGAAAGGATCTCCTGCAATATCATCTATCTTGTCTTCCACCACGGGAGGTTGCTTAGGCTAGTGAGAGTGATCATACCCAAACGAAACTAGATCAATACCCAACTCTTTATAACCTGATCTCATAGAGGACATGCATCGATAAATAACAAGGAGCATATTTCTTTGATATAACCACTGATCCAAATTATGTTGAGAATGAAAAGGGATACACACAAAATTGTTAGATAGTTGGCTTAGGTTGATGGATAGTTGGTATGGATTTTTGGTTGTCATTGATGTCAATCATTGGAGAGTGATATTGTAGATTGATTTCAACCCTTAGTGATTGATTTCAACCCTTGGAGAAAGTTCGGTAGAGAATTCTGGTAGCACAAAGGTTTGGGTAATGGACCCAAGGTTGTTTCATGTATAATGGTATGAGTTTTAATATATTTGAAGGTAAGAGTATTGTATATGGATAGTACATGTCATTCCATTTCCATTGGTATGTGGAACGTCACATAACTCCTCATGGTTAGAGAGTTATGGCCATGAGAAGTTGGAGAACCCAGGTTTGGGTAATGGACCCAAGTTTGTTTGATGGATAATGGTATCAGTTTTGACATATTTGAAGTCAATATATTTCTCTAGTTGCAAGAGTATTGTATATGGATAGTACATGTCATTCCATTCATGGTATGTGGGAATGCCACATAACCTTCTCATGGTTGAGAAAGGTGGCCATGAGAAGTTGAGAACCCAGTTTGGGTAATGGACCCAAGTTTGTTTGATGGATAAATGGTATGAGTTTTGACAAGTTGAAGGCAAGACTATTGTATATGGATATTACACCCATTTCCTAGTATGTGTGGAATCACATAACTCACTGCTAGAGAGCATGTGCTGGAGAACCTCATGAGTCATCTAGAAGCCCCAAAAGGTCAAAGTAGTCAAAGTGGTTTAAGAGATTTTTAGAAGGTAAATAATAAATTAAAGTGATGATTGTACTATAATTCAAAGTGAATACAAAATAAATTATTTAAATAATAAATTTAATGGAGAAATTACTAAGTTGACAAGTGGTTAGAAGTGGGTTAGCCCTAAAATAAGGAAAGTGGTTTAAGATGGTTAGAAGGTAACCCATTGAGGTAAAGTGAAGTGATGAGTGTACTATAAGTCAAAGTGGATACAAAATAAATTATTTAAATAATAAGGTTAATGGATAAATTTCTAATTGGACAAATGGTTAGAAGTTGGTTAACCCTAAAATAAGGAAAGTGGGTTAAGATGGTTAAAAGGTAACCCCTTGAGGAAGCTACATGAAAGTATAAATAAAAGTCAAGGCTCTCTCACTTTATATCGCACTTGAGAATATTAAATATCTATAGGTGACTGAGGTAACCAAAGGATATCTAAGCCAAATTTCAGAGAGAAGGTGAAGTAAAGAAGGCCAAAATTCAAGGGAGGATAAATTCTTTTGATGATGTTTTCTAAGGTATGTTATTTACAGGTCATCTCACCATTTTCACAATAACGTTTTTTTCTAGAATGATTCAGACCGTGAAATTGATATGACATTGAGAAAACATATCCAAGTAGCTGTGGTATGAATTTCAGCTTGTGGGTCGTTGTAATTTTGGAGTTACACTTCGTGGAAAATAGGGTTTGTGGCTAGTCCTGAAACTAGTCTAAAACAAGTGTTTTGGGTAAAAACGTCATAAATTATTCATAACAGATCCAAATTAAGTAAGACCAAATGTGTTGGTTATAGTACAGTATATAGTATTCTGTGTAAAATTTTCATATCCATACAACAAATATTCCGTGCAGGGCACGCTCTACAAGTTCGCTCTCTAGAATAAGCCAGAATTCAACAAGGTATGCCATTTTTTCTATATCTCCTTTTTTGAGAGGTTCCAAGTAGTGACACATGGAGGAATTGCATAAACACATTGAAGAACATTGTGTACTATTTTCAGATCTTTATTCATTACAGGTACATAGTTATGATTATTTCAAGTTAGGGTTGTTGACTAATCTAAAATTGGTCATGTGAGACTAAAGAAAAGTTTGATGAAAATGATAGTCTCTTGTTGTTAAAGTTAAGGAAGGTTTGCAGGTATGTGATCATATACACCAGGTCTATTACAGAGTTACAAATTAGAGTTGGATGATGAAATTGATGAGGGATTTTGGTTGAGGTACATGTTGGGTACATGGTTGAGACAAGTAGTTGATGAGTTGGCACATACATGAGGTGCATAGTTGATGATGTTGGTACATCTTGATGAGTCATAGTTGATAAGTAGTTGATACATGATTTTTACATACTTGGTACATGGTTGGATGCACTTTTTTATAGTACAGGTTGATTACAGGTTGTTTGGTACAGGTTGATGCATGGTTCAAGTTTATTGGTATAGGTTGTTTGGTGCAGGTTTATTGGTACAAGTTTACAGCAGTATATCTCAAAGTGATAGTGTGACAGTGGTTCCATAATTCTACTTATACGTCAGGGCGGTTGGAAGGTGAAAGGACAGGTGATTGTAGCCACCTTTCGGTTGTAGCTGGAGAGCATAGGGGGTTGTAGCCAGAGAATTAGGGAGTTGGAGATTTCCGCAAGTTGTAGCCTGAGAAACTAGGGGGTTGGAGCCTACTTCCAGTTGCAGTTGGAAAAAAAAGGAAGTTGTTGCTTCCAATGAATGTAATTCTTCAAGACATATAAGAAAAATCATTCAGTGGTTTTCTCCTGCTTTGGGTTTCCACGTAAAACACTGGTGTACTGTGTATGTGTATGATTGTTCATTTGTTCATTGCTTATTTACTCTACAGTTATTGGATGATAATGATACATTGATATAACACTTGGATTATATGGTTAAAAATGATTAAATTTCTCTATTACTGATTCACCCTCCCTCTCAGTAATCCAACAATTGGTATAAGAACCGGTTCCTTTAGGAAACGGTTTAACCACTGGAAGGAGATCATGGATTATTCTAAGAATGGAGTACCAATGTTTAATGGTCAGAGATGTGGAGCATAAGGACGAAATTATTTTTACATGCACACGGACATTATATTTGGCTATCAGTTGTTATAGGATATGATAATTCAAAAAGGGAAAAGACTGCAACCAAGAAGGAATTGAGGAAGAATAACAAAATAGCAATGGATTTCATCTGGGAAGCATTACCTAATCCGGTAAGAGAAAAGGTTGGTAAATTTTCACCAGCAAAAGAACTTTGGGATAAGTTACATGACGTATATTCTTCACGCATTACAGATTCAAAAAATGTCAAAGAAGATGTAGATACAAATCAAGAAGAATTATGTTCACCATGTCAAGCAGATTCAGAAGATGAAGAGTACATAATCACCAGAGGCATGTTGTTTTGTTTTAATTGTGAAAAACGTGGACATCTTGAAATAGAATTCCATGAAGGAAATGAGACATAAAAACTAATTGAAAAGGAAGAAAATTATGAAGAAGAATTGATTAGTGCTTTAGATGAACTAAGAGAAGAAAAAAATTCACTCAAGAAAGAATTGATGAAACAAAAGGAAAGTGTTCACATTTTTTAAGAAGCCCAACAGGTCATCGAGAACTTAAGAACTCAGCTAGAAGAAGCCAGAAAGATCGAAGAAAATCTTGAATATCAAAAGCAGTGTTTGGAAACCAACATAGCAACACATAAGGAAGAAGCAGAAATGAGAGAGAAGATATTGACAGATCATCTTAAGGAAATAACTAACGATATAAACCAGCTTGAGGCACATTTTGATCAAGAAGAGAAAGGACTTGAAGAACAAATACTCACATTAAAAATTCAGCTTGAAGAAGTGAAAAGAATAGAAGAAGTCATGAAGTCTCAGATAATGAAGAAAGAAGAAGAGGTTAAGAAGCTTGAAGAAGAAGTTGTCACATTGAGAAGTAAAATAATCAAGCTCAAAAAGAACGTTGAAGAGACAAAAACATCCACATCACTTATAGAGAATGAAGATAATCCCTCTAGGTTGCTAGAGAAGAAGAAGGAAGAAAATAGAAAGCGTTATGCATAAGTACTCAAAGGAAGGAATCATGGTCAACCAGAATCTAAGAAAACTATTGAAGATACATCTTCAAGAAGACCATCCATGTTCAAGCCACAAAGAAGCTTCAATCATGATCATGATCAATCAAGGAAAAATTCAGAAGGACTACGCCACAAGGAAGATCATTCATTCCCAGGTATGCAAATTTATTTTATGGTCATTGTTTTTATCGTACTAACTTTGGAAATAAGGTTGTAGATTGGACATAAGGTTGTAGATTGCAGGGATTATAAAAGAAATGTTCAAGCAAGAAGTGCCTATGTGGTTGCACGTAACATTGAGTGTTACAAATTTCATAACTATGGACACATAGCCAGTGATTGTAGAAGCATGATCGATACTTCCATGAAAGAGAATAATGATATCAAATATAAGAAAGTATAGATAAGAAAACAGGAAGAATAGGTGAACAAAGACCAAGTACCAGAGATCACAAGATTGGCAATAAAACGAGATGAAGAAAATTCTACAGAGAAAAAGAAAGATGTCAGATACAAAAAAGGTTTGGAAAATAACTGAAAGAAAAGAAGGACAGGTAAATAAGGAACAGGTTCAAGAGATTGTACTTTTAGGCATTGTAGTGAAAGATGAATCCACAGATAGAAAGAAAGAAGTCAGAGCTCAAAGAGATAATGAATCTACCAATGAAGATGATGATGAATCTACCAATGAAGATGATTATGAATACACATCAGAGAAGGAACTGTGCTGAGTCATCCGGCTTAGAGACTCCCAAGTAATATGAATATTAGACATGGGGAGTCTATGCGATAGCTGTGACATACCAAAGAACCATCCTTCGAGTAGCTTGTAGAGTTTGAGAAGACAGATTCAGAGAAATCAGTTAGCAGAAGTACAGTTTGATAGATTAATCAAGACTTCATGATAGTATAGTGATAAATGGGTCAACATTATGGACAATTGTGCAAGTAGAGTCTTGGACAATATGGACAGAGATGGATTCGTAAGAACACTTAGCAGGTTTGGAAAGATATATGATAGTGGATGAGAGCATGGATTCATAGATTGGTTCAAAGAGTGGTTCAGAGACAAAGGAACATTATCATAATGGATGATAATTACATAGGAAATGGCTCGAACAATGCTAATGGATTCCAAATTGACAGATATTTTTTGGACACATACAGTGCATACATCAGTTCACATTCAAAACAGAGTAATGCTCAGAAACAACAATCACAAAACTCCCTACGAACTATGGAAAGGAAGCGCATACAACAAACTCTACATCAAGGTAACTCAAGGTAATATTTTATTAATTGAAATTTATGTTGATGATATTGTTTTGGAAGCACTAATGACAGGTTAAGCCAGAAATTTGCAAAGGATATGAAAAATGAATTTGAAATGTCATTACTTGGAGAACTATCATTCTTTTTGGGTCTTCATATATGTCAAAGAAACCAAGGAATTTTTATTTCTCAAACTAAGTATATCAAAGAAATGCTAAAGAGGTTCAGAATGGAAGATTGCAAACCAGTTACCACTACTATGAAAACCAGTTGCAAGTTGAGAAAAGATGATGATTCAAAGTCTACATACCAGAGGCAATACAGGTCAATGATTGGTAGCTTACTATATGTGACAGCGTCCAGAACAAATGTAATGCAGGCAGTTGGACAGGTGGCATGATTTCAAGCAGCACCAAAGGAATCCCATGTATTAACAGTGAAGAGGATTTTCAGATATCTCAAAGGAACATAAGAGTTTGGATTATGGTATCCAAAAGGAAAGGATCTATCTCTTATTACCTACACAGATGCAATTTGGGTAGGTTGCATTGATGACCGACAAAGCACCAGTAGAGCAGTGTTCTACTTGGGTGGGTGTTTAGTATCTTGGCTAAGCAAGAAACAATCATCAATATCCTTATCTACAGCCGAGGCAGAGTATATTGCAGCAACAACATGTTGTACACAGGTTTTATGGATGAAAAAAACTTTGACAAATATACAGGTTGAGTATGATGAGCCCATTCCAATCTATTGTGATAATACAAGCGCCATCAGTATCTCAAAAAACCTGGTAGATGCACTCCAAGACGAAGCACATTCCAATCAAGTATCACTTTCTACGGGAATAGGTTGCAAAGAAGAACATCAGAGTTGAATATGTGGGAACAAAAGAACAAGTGGCATACATCTTTACAAAATCGCTTCCACGGGAATCCCTTGAGTATCTTCGCCAGAGACTAGGAGTAGTTTCTACTTCAAAATGAATTATTTTGAATGTTTATCTTATATGTCTTAGATGTACATGAGGAAGCACCATAAATAAGACAAAGGGGGAGAGATTTGTCAGATGCAAAGGTAAATGCTTGGAGAGATAGCATAGATGAATGTTTCCAAGGTGAGATATTGTCACAAGGGAAGAATGAGTGATATGACTTCAGAGTGATACCCTTTTTCAAAGGGGGATATATTATTCATATGAAGGGAAATAGAGTAATCAGAGGCTTATAAACACAAAGAACAATCAAAGGCACGTAGACAAGGGGAGCAACCCCAAGGAGAGTTCAGTCAGGGGGAGCAGCCCCAAAGGGAGATACCCTTTGTCATTGATGTCAAAGGGGAAGAGATAAAAACATTGATGAAGAGTATAAGCATGAATGATATCATGACTAAGTGTTGCCATCAATGTAAAAGGGGGATATTGTCAGACAGTTGGCTTAGGTTGTTGGATAGTTGGTATGGATTGATGGTTGTCATTGATGTCAACCATTGGAGAGTGATATTGTAGATTTATTTAAATCCTTAGTGATTGATGTCAACCCTTGGAGAAAGTTTGGTAGTGAATTCTAGTAGCACAAAGGTTCGAGTAATGTACCCAAGGCTGTTTCATGTATAATGGTATGATTTTTAATATATTTTAAGATAAGACTATTCTATATGGATATTACATGTCATTCCATTTCCGTTGGTATGTGGAATGTCACATAACTCCTCACGGTTAGAGAGTTATGGCCATGAGAAGTTGGAGCACCCAGGTTTGGGTAATGGACCCAAGTTTGTTTGATGGATAATGGTATGAGTTTTGATATATTTTAAGGCAATACTATTCTATATGGATAGTACATGTCATTCAATTTCCATTGGTATGTGGAACGTCACATAACTCCTCACGGTTAGAGAGTTATGGCCATGTGAAGTTGGAGAACCCTCATGAGTCATCTAGAAGCCCCAAAAGGTCAAAGTAGTCAAAGTAATTTAAGAGATTTTTAGAAGGTAAATAATAAAGTGAAGTGATGAGTGTACTGTAATTCAAAGTGAATACAAAATAAATTATTTAAATAATAAAGTTAATGGATAAATTACTAAGTTGACAAGTGGTTAGAAGTGGGTTAGCCCTAAAATAAGGAAAGTGGTTTAAGATGGTTAGAAGGTAACCCATTGAGGTAAAGTGAAGTGATGAGTGTACTATAATTCAAAGTGGATACAAAATAAATTATTTAAATAATAAATTTAATGGATAAATTACTAATTAGACAAGTGGTTAAAAGTTGGTTAACCATAAAATAAGGAAAGTGGGTTAAGATGGTTAAAAGGTAACCCCTTGAGGAAACTACATGAAAGTATAAATAAGAGGCAAGGCTCTCTCATTTTATATCCAATTGAGAATATTGAATATCTATAGGTGACTGAGGTAACCAAAGGATATCTAAGCCAAATTTCAGAGACAAGGTGAAGTAAAGAAGGCCGAAATTCAAGGGAGGATAAATTCTTTTGATGATACTTTCTAAGGTATGTTATTTACAGGTCATCTCACCATTTTCACAATAACGTTTTTTCTAGAATGATTCAGACCATGAAATTGATAGGTCATTGAGAAAACATATCCAAGTAGTTTTGGTACTAATTTCAGCTTGTGGTTCTTTGTAGTTTTGGAGTTACACTCCGTGGAAAATAGGGTTTGTGGCTAGTCCTGAAAATAGTCTAAAACATGTGTTTCGGGTAAAAACATCATAACTTATTCATAACAGATCCAAATTAAGTAAGAAAAAATGTGTTGGTCAGAGTACAGTCTGTAGGATTCTGTGTAGAATTTTCAGATCCATACAACAAATATTCCGCGCGGGGCACACTCTACAAGTTCGCTCTCTAGAATAAGACAGAATTCAATAAGGTATGTCAGTTTTGCTATAACTCCTTTTCTGGGAGGTTCCAAGTAGTGAAACTTGGAGGAATTGCATAAAACACATTGAAGAACATTGTGTACTATTTTCATATCTTTATTCATTACAAGTACATAGTTATGATTATTTCAATTTAGGGTTGTTGACTAATCCAAAACTAGTCATGTGAGACTAAAGAAAAGTTTGATAAAGATGCTAGTCTCTTGTTGTTAAAGTTAAGGAAGGTTTGCAGGTATGTGATCATATACACCAGGTCTATTACAGAGTTACATATTATATTTAGATGATGAAATTGATGAGGTATTTTGGTTGAGGTACATGTTGGGTACATGGTTGAGACAAGTAGTTGATGAGTTGGCACATACATGAGGTGTATAGTTGATGTTGTTGGCACATCTTGATGAGTAGTTGATACATGATTGGTACATACTTGGTACATTTTTGGATGCACTTTTTTATGGTACAGGTTGATTACAGGTTGTTTGGTACAGGTTGATGCATGGTTCATGTTCATTGGTACAGGTTGTTTGGTGCAGGTTTATTGGTACAAGTTTACAACAGTATATCTCAAATTGATAGTGTGATAGTGGTTCCATCATTCTACTTATACGTCAGGGTGGTTGGACGGGGCAAGGACAGGTGATTGTAGCCACCTTCTAGTTGTAGCCGGAGAACATAGGGGGTTGTAGCCTCCTTCTGGTTGTAGCTAGAGAATTGGGGAGTTGGAGCTTCCCTCGGGTTGTAGCCTGAGAAACTATGGGGTTGGAGCCTCCTTCCAGTTGTAGCTGGAAAACAAAGGAAGTTGGTGATTCCAATGAATGTAATTCTTCAAGACATATAAGAAAAAACATTTTGTCATTTTCTCCCACTTTGGGTTTCCACATAAAACACTGGTGTATTGTGTATGTGTATGATTGTTCATTTTTTCATTGCTTATTTACTCTGTAGTTATTGGATGATAATGCTACACTGATATAACACTTGGATTATATGGTTAAAAAGGATTAAATTACTCTATTATTGATTCACCCCCCCTCTTAGTAATCCCACATATAGTAGAGAACATAGAATCATAGTGAAACCTAACTTCTATTA
>SNQJ01S0030514.1:40427-63829 GCA_010110895.2 Picea sitchensis | reverse complement strand
TGTGTATGTGTATGATTGTTCATTTTTTCATTGCTTATTTACTCTGTAGTTATTGGATGATAATGCTACACTGATATAACACTTGGATTATATGGTTAAAAAGGATTAAATTACTCTATTATTGATTCACCCCCCCTCTTAGTAATCCAACATATAGTAGAGAACATAGAATCATAGTGAAACCTAACTTCTATTAATGAATAAAATAACATAACATTGTAGAACACAAACTAGCTAGAATGGTGGTAGATTATCTCTAAAGAGAAAGAGATGTCAGTTATGATCATTTGCAATAAGCATTACATCACACTCCATTTCATGCTCAAAGGACCTCCTTCACCTTTATTATATATGAGAGATTGAGAGGATAATAATTCCCCTGATGCACATGGGATAAATCAGTCTAAGTTTACAAAATTCCATAGGCATGTAAAACACTAGAAATTATTGGGAGGTCACCCATCCCAGTAATACTCTAGCACAATAATGCTTAATTGTGGATTTATGATGGGATATGATGCATTAACATTTTAGGCATCATTACATGATGTTTGTAATTAACAAATGGAGATGGAATTACATTACATTCCCCATCAAAAAGGTGAATATCATGATTTATCAAAACCACAAGCTCGAAAACGTTGATTCAGTGGAAAGGGTGAATGGCCACCGAGATCCACCTCGATCATCATATTTTGTGTATTTTTTACCATGGAGATGGGTCAAGTATTGCATTGGCCCAAATAAAATAACTTCTCTTGTAGTTTTGATCCAAGTTTTCCTCAAATATTGGGGTCCTCACTCTCAAGAGTATGAAGTCATCCTTGAATACCTTATGAAGACCCTACATTAGTATGAAGAAGCATCCCATAATTGTATGAAGAATCAATCACAACAACAACATGAAGAAGAGATTCATTAAACTAATGAAGAAGAGAAAGAGCAACCTCATGAATCAATTGAAGAAGAAGACTCTGATGAAACTTCCCATGTTGACGATCAAGTTCATGAAAAAGACCCTATTGAAGAGAGCATCCTTCCTCATGAAGATGATAAGTTGGTAACCCTTAGATCTTCTCAAAATTCTGAATTTGATGATATCTATTGTTATGATTTTGAGAAGATTGAATTTGAATAAAATCCTTCAAGTAACGATGAGTTTGAGAAGGTATTTTCTCTTCTATTTAATGCAGGTGAGAACATCCAAGCTTCTATCTCTCCTTCATAGGAAGACAAGGGTATGGTAAGTTGTACTCCTTTCCAAGTTATTGATTTTTGTGATGCATCCTTTAATGATTTGGAAAGTGAATTTTTTTTAAAGAAACCCTTGGATTTGGTCAATTTCTCATTTGATGAAGAACATGTTGATAATATTGATGACCTTCTTCATATTGAAGAGAATAAATGGGATATGATGTGTTTATGTTTTGATGGGGATCCCATTTATGATATTGATTATGACTCTAGATTCAAGAGTGCAAAATTGTTTCCTTTAGAACAACCATATATGTACATTAATGATTCAGATTTTTGGTACCATGAGGATGACATGTTCTGAGATTTGTTCCAACTACCCAGGGCTGATTTATTACAGCGTGTAATTTCCAGCCATATTTTATGAGGTATGATACATATCCTTTTGAATACTTGGAGTTGTTTTATGAAGGAAAGAATGAGGAAAATTTACAGACACCCCTATGCTCACATTTTGGTGAAATTTCTTGTTTCAAATTAACATTAGAGAACTCTTATAGGGTTGTGACTCACCCAAGGAAACAAGTATTTCATAGCACAAATTTCCATCCATATTTTCCTTTATCTTTGTCTCAATATGTCATTGAATATTGGGCTAGGAGGCAGCTTTTGGTTGCTGAAATATCTACAGAACAAAAGTGTTTTCAATTGGTGGCTTGTTGCAAGGATTTCCAACCATATATATAATTTCAACAAGCCCTAAGTTAGGAGAAAAAAAAAAATTAATTCTTAAATTTATACCCCATTTTCATCCAAGTTTTTTTCGAGAAACCATGAGATATTTTTTAGGTTTCTTATGATTCCATCTCAATCCTTGGGGAGTGACATTGTACATGAAATCCAAGGTGGCCATCTCTTGAAGTGTGTGAATCAACCATATGAGATGCAAGGGTTACATCATGAAGGCCTTGCTTGGAGCAAGGATGAGTCACCATTGTCATATTGCAGCCCCGTCCAAATATGGATAGAGAAAGCTTGTGGATACACAAGCCAATCTTGGCATGATTTTGTTTCTCTTGACCCCCCCTCATGAGTTGGATCCTATATTTAGTCACGATGTAGTATATATACCAACTCATGACCATTATTTGCTTGATATATCCTTATTTTTTTTCATAACTAAGCACAAGGGTAGAACTTTGGACCTCGATGAGATGCTAGGATGGCTTCATTGGTTGTATGATTATACATAGCATCTATGTTGTCCTGTAGAATTAGGTAGGATAGTTGTAGGTCATGTTGTATTTTTCCTTTTATGCATCTTCATTGTGTTTTCTCATTTAATTGCTTTCAATTATTGCTTGATCATATGCATGTATAGTTAGTTACTTAATTGCTTCAATTATTTCTTGAACATAGTCATTTATAGTTAGTTTCAATTTTGATTTAATCTTGTCTATGATATATGATATATAAAAAAGAGGAAAAGGAATTGATGTTATGGTTTTACTGACTTTTATTTTTTACCTTCCTCATCTACCAGGGGGATGATATCCCCCTGTTCATTTTTACTAATAATTTTGTGTTAGAATGCAACAATATTTTTAGGTTTGATGTAGAAAGTCTGGTCTTGGAGTTCCAAATATTTTTAAGGTTCTCATGCACTCTATGGTGAGCACATGTCCCCATGTTGGAGCCAGATGTTACCCTGTCACTTCTAGGGGTAACTAGAAGACATTTTTTCTCTATGATACACATTCTAGATAACATTTCCAATAATGAAATTCTAAACTCTCCACAGACAGTTGCTCATGTATGTGTTCCATCACATGCTCAACTCACTCATATCATATGGCATGGTTCATTACACACTAAGGTACATTATTTTGACACTTCATATCGATTGATAGTGTCAATGTTTTGGGCATGAAAGTGGTGATCATGGGTTGAATTGGATATTGAATCATGATGCTTTGAATTTATACTTTTTTCCTTATTTCACCTTGGTGGTCATCATCGTCTCCTAGTCAATGTTGTCACTCTTAGGAAACATTTTGCTACTAGGGAGCTTTAATAGGGTAAAAATGTTCATATCCCTTACCATACATAACATATTCCATCTATCCTTCCTTTGTTTTCCTTTATTTTGAGTTGGTTGTTACATGTATCCCAAAAAGGGTCATGCTTCATAATCCCATGAGAAAAAGGGGCTTGAATTCCCGAGGTTGATGCATCTTTATAAAAAAGATGATATAGAAAGAGAAAAATATCTAATTCCAAATGCAAGGAAAATAAACAAACAACAAAAACAAAGTCTAAAAAACAAGAAAGAAAGTGAAGCATGATCTCCTCCCCCTCGCTAAGAGTCCATCACCCTAAGTCCTATGTAGTGAATGCATATCTAACAAAAAGACTTACCTAATCAAACTCAAAAGCCAAAAAAGGTTGAAGCAATAAACAAAAAGGAAAATAGGGATTTGGAAAGACACAATGTTGAGGAAAGGGTACCTCACTGCATAAGCACTCCCTCTACAAAGGTGTTTGTGTGGATGAATATCTTATGTGACCTTGCATGTCAATGAAACCCACCCATAAAGTAGACCCAAACAATACAACATACCATTGCACATACTCCTTGATGGGTTCCTTGGGACATACTTCTTATATTAGGTATTGGCACACCTAATGGGGGTAATAATGATCCTCCCATACCTAAACTTGGAAAATTGTGTAACTTTGTAAGCTAGTGTAAAGTTTGAAGAAGATATTTAATGAGATATATCTAATGGCTTTGGTATTGACATAATTGACTTTATATGTTGTGTTTGAATTGTGTACCTTACCTCTAGTCTTCATGGTGCATTGGACTACATGAGCCCCTACTCGTATGATGGATTCAACATAGCCACTTTCTTGATGGACACTTGGACCCTTTGGACGATATTGAAGGGATACTAGCACACTTTCATGGAGGCCATCCCATCCACTTGAGAGAGGTTTTTCCACACTTCTAGTAGGATGCTTAGCCTTTTGATGTCATGGATCCCTTGACGAGGCACCTTAATACGCATCAGGTATGACATGACCCCTTTTAAATATGGGACATTGCATGATAATGATGATGATGATGATGATGATTTGACACCTGTTGAGGGGATGTTTCACCTTTGAGGGGACATTGGGTTTCTTGATTATGATATGGAACCTTTTGATGAGACATCACACACCTTGAGGAGATTTTAACACCTATTTTGAGGGAAGCTAGCTTCAGGGACAATTATATTTTGATAGATTACCTGGAATTCCACCAAATCAATGTTATTAGATGCAAAATGGCCACTTGATTTCCAAAAATTGGTCATGATATAAATTCGAGAAAAAATTGAAACAGTTATGATAATTTTAAAATCTATGGTGAAAATATTATCACAATTTGTTTACCACTTGTCGGACACTTTTGGAGGAGGTTGTTGAGGAGGTCGTTCCACCTTTTAGGAGGTCATTCCACATGTTGAGGAAGACAACTTGGCACTTGAGGAGAGTTTACTTAAGTTGGGGAGAATATTTGGAGTCTTTAGACTCATTCACTCATGTATCATGGATGTTATTGTATAGGTGGCATAACCACCTCATAGTTTATGTATTTTTTACCATATCTCTAGGGTTTGTAAAAAGATAATGGTATTTAATATTCTTTTAGGATAAAATATAGGAGAATATTATTAGTGTAATGAGAAGGGTGCTAGATCTCTCATATAAATAGAGAAACACTTCTCATTTGTAAATCATTGCTACTTGTGAAGATTCATTACTACTTGTCTACTACTACTTTCTCTCTTATGAAAAGTTCTATGGATGGTTATCTAGAGAGAATTTTTCGAGTGGATGCTTTGTGGATGAATTTTCTACTTCATGGATGTCCATTGATATGGTTTTTATGGATGAAATATTTCTTGAGTAAGTGGTCTCTTGTTATCTTCTGGTTTTTTTTATGAATGCATTGAATTGTAATGTTGCTTCTCTAGTGTTGGTTGAACATTCTCTTGTATTTTTCTTGAACAATCCCTTCATATTAAATATCTTGGAAGGTTATTTTTGAAGAGCCTTCCCTTGAATTGTCTTTGAAAATCTAGTGATATACTAGGAGGATCTTCTAGGGGTTAGTAGTGAACAATCTCTAGATATCACCCTAGATCCACTCACTTCTCTCTAAAGGAGTCCTTAATTAACCCCATATGCCCAAAAATATAGTAGGCACTAGTCACTCTCCCTATAGTCAATCATTTAATTATGAAAATTACTCTCTTTTTACTATTTTAGGGTTAATTTAGGATTTTATAACAACAAATTCTCATTTACGGCCATAAATAACCTAGAAATTTTTACTTTTTTGCATATTGTTGACCCAATAAAGATTGTAAAACCCTAAAATACGTTTTCTATTTGTTATTACAACCATCTAGGGCTAGACATCTAGGGTTTCTAGGGATGTTATATTCCTCTTATGTCAATGTTTTTGTTGATGTATAAAACCCCAATTTAGTCCATGTTTATCCCTCTTGTTTCATTAGTTTATCACTTGTAAAAGGGTTGGTTTTATTGTTGTTGTCATAACTTGTTTCCCTACGGTAATTTAATATATTTTATCCATGTTTACAACAACCTTTAGCTTTTTCTTCATTTGTCGTGTTTGGGGATCCTCTTTAGCCTTAATTTGACTTGGAAAACCTCCTAGATTGACCTAGATCCTCATCTCTTCAAATATGGAAATTGCTTTGTCTTACGACCTTATTAATACCTTTTCTATCTTATTTCATTGGTGGTAGTTTGAGGAGTTACCCCGAGGACCCTAGAATTTATTGTGTCTTTCCTAGAGATTCTTGGAGGCTACTAGGGAAGCCTCCCTTGTGTTGGATTTTCTCCTTCACTAAAGAGAGGGAAGTTGTTTCCAGGTGACAATGGTGACATCTTCTGATGTTCCACTAGTGTTGTTCCTTGTGAGGGATTTGCACTAAGGTTCTATATTTTGAGGTAATATATAACATGTAGAAATTTCTCGAATAATAAATTTTTACCAAGAAATCTACACTTGACCTATTTCAAAAAATTTACCTCACTTCAATTTTGTCATGGATTTATCACATATAAATTTTAGTGCTAGGGTGGAACTGGAAAATTAAAAAATACACCTACAGATATCTCAAATATGTCCACCACTAGTCTAGGAATTTCAAGTGGATAAACATTACAAAATGCTTCAACACTAGATCAATACAATAACTCTTAAGGCATGATCTAATCAATATGAATATATGAGAATTACACTCATTAACAATGGAAATATAACAACAAATTTATATACAAATTTTCATCTAAGGTGTGCCAAATCATTGAACATTTCAACTTTGTTGTCCCAGTAAATTAACATATCAAAACAACCATGAAACTTGCTCCATAACACTTGAAAACCATATTTGATAATCATATCAGTAATAAGAGAATTTATGACAACAACGATACAACTTATTATTGCAATATGAAGATAAATTACAATACCTTTGCATTGTCAAAGCTAGTACATCAAGTCCTTATGATTTATCTAAAATCAAGGACTTCTACAAGGCTTCCCAAACCCTAGCTATGGTATCCACAATTACCACAAAACCTAACAAAAAATACCAAGTCTTAGCAAGTCATTCCACTAAGATATGTTGACCTCTCCAAGAGCTCAACAAGCTAGCATCACACCAACTAACCAGCCCCTAGATCCACACTTGCATCTCACAAGCTTTAATCTTCACTTGCATCATCTAAGCCAAGGAACCCTAGCTCATTCCTCACACAAGCATTATCCTTGTTACAAGAGTAAATATTTATTCTTCCAAGATTTCAAAATAGCTAGAAGCATACCAACCATCACATCTTTAAGACACAACACAAGTTGTTCCAGGCAAAGAATCTCACTAAGCTCTAAGACTTCCAATCTCTAAGACTCCAAGAGTCCTCTAGTGCTTGTATCCCATAAGCTCTATGTCTTCTCTAGGGAATGCATCACAAACCCTAGGTCTTATTCTCTCACTTCTCACAATAATGAAGACTCTAAGATAGACTCTCTAAGAGGAAAGATACAACAAAGACACTCTCCTCCATTTTATAGAGTAAGGTGAGGAAGGCCAACAATAAAACATAAACTTTGTCCATAAGTAACCCTAGACTAGGTCAAAAAAAAATTCCACATGGATCACTTCCACAAAGAAAGGTGTACACATGTCACACTAGGGTTTATCCAACTCCCAAGGTGGTGTTCCCTCCAAGCATGATGTCATCAATCCAAGCATGCATTCTCTAATTTTTTTCCAAGTGGTTCGACATCCAACCTCTGTGATCCCAACGCTACTCAAATTGTGTCAAGGTGGTTACTTCCTCCATGTGCCAAGCACCCACCTACCACATGTTTGGAATTTATCTTAAGACAAGTGTGACCATTCTCTAGAGGATTCCCATGTGTACCATACATGCCAACCAAATCCACAAGAGGTGTGCAATACTCAAGCATGAATCCCAAGTCTAGGCACTCACCTAATCAAGTACCTCCAAGTGTTAAACAAAACAACTAAGGGGCAAGGAGACCAAAGCACCCATCATATCACATGAAGTTCTCTTCGGGCAAGTGTGAAAACACTTTCAAAGCAATCAAAAGTCGATGATGTCTCCTTATCGATTACCTTGTATAGAGAAGGGAGGGAGGTTAACTAGGCAAGTAATTCCTCTTTCCAACCTTGGTATTCAATCCAACCAAGGGGCGTGGTCCATCAAGGCCAATACTTGAATTAATTTTTGAAGATATATTTTGGTTGGCCAGCTAGTCAATGACCTAGTTGGCTACTATTTGGACATTTTAAAACGTGTACCTCTCAATGGATTGAATATATTTTTGCACTAAGAGAGGCAAGGTGATCTTACAAACCATGGTAGGGGTGATCTTAGTGTATGTACATATGTACATGTGTAATATTAATAATTAAAATGGAAAAAAAATGTCATCTAATGTCTAATGCCAAAAAAAAGAAAGACTTGATGTAAAAAAATAAAAATAAAAATAAACTAACATAGATCCATCTTAACCTTGGAGGTTTTAAAATTTGAGAGATTTGCACTTTTTTTTTATTATCTATTTTATAGATTAATAAAATTAGGGTTAAAATAGATATATTATAGTTTACACAATGTTATGCAGCTAACCACTTTCACGATGAACTTTTAGATTTCTTATTAAGTATGTTTATTACTAGTTTTGAGTTACCTACAAATATGACCTTCTTGAAGACTTTATCAAGGGATTCCATAACACCAAGGATTCATGTGAACTTATAATTTTCCCTTATTATTCATCTCCTTCACAAACAATGGATGGTAGATATGTAGGATTTATCCATGGTGATGTCTAAATACCTTTTCTAATCCTACTAGGTCTGGGTTACTTTTAGAAAACCTGACAAAGTTCAAATTGATTCATCATTCCCAAGTGAGATAACAAGACTATTGACCAACATATGTCATGCATGCTATTACATCCTTTATATGCTTTCAATTTATCTATTTCAATGGATTCTTGATAATATTGTTTGTAATGTTAGGCCTAAATCGAAATTGCGTTGTCGTTCATATTGATATCTCTAAACATGTTTCTACATTACATTGACTATTTTTTAATTATTTATAAACATTATTATAGCTTGTTTCACTTGATCTTCATTAAATTTAGTATTTTTTAATGGTTAATAAGAACCATTCATCTCATAAAATATGCAACTATGATTTTTATATAGGAATGGGAAGAAATGAAAAAGCATTTAAAGGAAATGGAAGAAGAGATAATTGCATTGAGAGATATGCAAGCCAAGTAGACAAGGAAACGGGTGTTGTATAAGGTACATTTAGTGGACTAGTCTTTTTGCTCTCTTCATTAATCTTTTTGCTCGAGAGTCTTCGAAAGACCATCTCCAAGATTTCTTTTAGAGAAGAAAAGTTGAACATTTTGTCTTGATGCAATTGGTAGGCTCATAACAAAGTTTGCTGATATGATTTTCCATTTCTTTTTATAGTGGGCAAAGGCATTAGGCTTTTTTTCTTTTAAATTTATTCAAAACTTTTCATGTATTTTTTCCTTATTGCTTTTCCCGAGTTGCCTCTTGTATGGATTGATATTTGATTATCACACAATTCATAAATACATTTTTCTCTAGGGATATTGTTGGGAACCATTATGCGATTTTCTCTTGTTATTTTTAAGTGTATAGTTGATTTGTGTGCCTTATATTTAATAATATTTGATTATCACACAATTCATAAATATATTTTTCTATAGGGATATTGTTGGGAACCATTATATGATTTTCTCTTATTATTTTTAAGTTTATAGTTGATTTGTGTGCCTTATATTTAATAATTTATGTCCAAGGTGTTTTACTTCTTTACTAAATATGCCACATTTTGATATTTTGATATAGTTTGGTAATTATGAATACTTTTAATGCAAATTTTAGATGAGTTTTTTGTTCTTATAGTTTAGGATAGCTTTTGTCTTAGGAATATTGAAATGAGAATTTTAAAATAAGGATAGATTAAATTGTTCAATTTTCATGTAAGTTGTTCGAGTAATAGTCAGTGTTTGCTTGTTCTTGATTTATTTCTATTCTTGTTTAATTTTTTTCTCGGAGTTTTTGTTTTTAAAATGGGTATTTATGTTTTTTCAATTTTTTTATATTGTTTACTTTTTAATTTTCCACTCTTGAATGTGTTTGGTTGGAAGGGAGTGTGTTTCCTAAAGGTAGGGGTTGATTTTCTATTGTTTTTTTTTTTTTTTAACAATAATGATTAAAATTGCAAAAAAAATGAACTACGGTCATGCAGTGCAGAGTTACAAGCAATGTAGAGGTTCAATGAGTGTGTGAGATATTCCTAGCTCTAGAAGGCTAGGTATTTTTCCAACTCCTAACATTTCTTTTTGTCTAGAATTTCTTTCAAAGCCTAGTATATATGAGTAAATGTGGACTAACTATTAACATAAAAGCAATGTTGCAAACATTGTGGTAGTGAATATATCATCGAGGGTCCAAAAACAACTTATCAATAACATTAGGAAATATATTAGAAAATATCGACAAAATTTAAAAAAAATAAAAATACAAAGATATTCATTTTTTTTTCAATTTTTTAAACATCTAAAGAAACAACATCAAATATATACATTGCCACATAAATATGAAAATAAAACTAGTATATAAGATGTTTAGTGATTAATTATGCATCAATATTGAATCATGTATTGAGTCCAGACTCCTAAGCCTCAAATTCATCAAAAAATATAATAAATGTATCTCATCATCATGAGTCATCTACAATGAAATCAAACAAATAAACTAGAAATTCCCTCTACCCATTTTATTGGCAAAGGTAATGGCTTTGGTAATGGATCTTCCTCTAAACGAAGAAGGCCTTGGGGCTTGCATAGGACTCTGACTTCTTCTAAAAGAATAAGGAGAAGCTAAACTCTAGCATCCTCGGTTGGTGCTACTACTAAGTATAACTCATTGTATATGAATCAATGAAGGTGGTGATGCATTCCCAGTGTCAATAAACCCCTCTTGTAAAGGAGTGTGCTTTGAAACATCCTCATCATCTACCACATCCCCCCCTTCTACCTCCTCTTGTGCCTCCTCCTATAACCAATCAAGGGTTGAGTACATGACAAGCCTCACAGTCTCAACCCTCCATGCAGTAGTGGTGTCAATCCCATCCAACGAAATGGCCCCCGTGTCAAGTGTTTTCTGAAGTTGTCTCACCCACAATCATAGAATGCAATAGACGTATAACATACCATTAAGCCATTGGGATTCCAACCTGTATGAGGGTAAAAATTATAAATTATAATACACAATTTAGGGGTCGACGGGGCATAAAATTATAATTTATAATGAATTCAAAAAATAATTTGAATTTTTTTAACATGATGTTCTTCTTGGTGTGTATTTTTCAAACACACTTTAGTTGCACTAGCATCCCGAAGAGCTGCATGTTTGGCTAAGCACCCAAATAGATTTTTTTTGTAAATTGGATACTCTTGAGCCATAGCTTGTCCACTAAACATCTACAACAAATAAGAGAAATATAAGAAAATAAATTGAAATTTGAAACAAAGGAAGAAGAGACATTGAAATTTGAAATAGAATGAAGCTTACCTAGAATTATGGTCTTCTTGTCCTGAACAACCATGTCAGAGCTAAATTTTCCAATGACCATCCTATATATTATCATTTCTTTAGAAATATTGACATGTTCTTGTGGATTTGGTACCATCATATGAACACATGTGAGAAATCCATACATAATCTCAACATCAAATCTAAAACCATAGGAGTGGGAGAATGCAAGGTTGAGGTAGATCCCTACATCATGAATGGGGTGATAGAGTGTATTATTTCATCACTCATCAATCACCCTCCATATCAATAATCATTTCGCATATCCCTCATCCCCCTTGTCCTCATAATAGGCGTGGATGGACTCTTTGGCCTATCCATGGCCTCATACAAGTATCCCATTGCAAGATTGTTTCCATCAACCAACTAAATTAACTTTACCAACAATTTTCTAATGGCACATGCCTCCTCCACTCATGCCCAAAAAAATTCCTGGTATGACACAAGCCTACACATGGCCTCTCCCTTCAATTTAGTGATAAATGATAAAAGCATGCCACTCATCTAAAAGGAACATTCTCTTCACCTCCCACCTACAAGTCAAGAGAGAATGAAGATATATGAAGCTAATGACAAAATGTGTGATTCCAAGATGCATTGAATCCTTGTTATTTATGAATTGTCTCATCAAGATAAGCATGAATGCATGATTATATATAAATTTTATGATTCTCCTAATTGATTCAATAATATCCTTGATATAAGCAATTTTTCCCATATCATCTAAAATCAAATCAATGCAACATGTAGTGAAGGACTCCAAATAAAGGTCAGATACCTCAACACATGAAACCTGCCAACAACAACATAATTAATAACATTATCTGTTATGACTTGGACATCATTCTTGGACCTATTTCTTGAATGAACCCATCCAACAACTCACATAATATTTTTGGGTCTTTAACATGTGCAGATGCATCAATAGATTTAATAAAATGTGTACCCCTAGGACAATTAACCAAGAAATTAAGAAGGTTCATGCCCTTCTTATCAGTCCAACCATCTTACATCATGGTGCATCTAGTGACTTCCCATGATTCCTTAAGCTCGTATAATCTATGAGTGCATTCAAGCTTTTGATTTTCAAGGATAGGCCCTCTCAAAACATCATAGGTAGGCTCCTTGCACCCCATGCCAACTATAACATTAGCATCAAACATAGACTAGAGTAGAATGGGTTTTTCTTGGCAATGTTGAAAGGAATGCCACTCCATAGAAAATTTATACCCACAAGCTTGTCCAATTCTCGCTTCTCCTTAATTTTAACCACTCTCCTAATAGAAGGTTATGTGCCACCTATGGTTCTCAAAAAGAAAAAAGAAAAAGATGAGGTCATTGGTGGCATTGTGAAAGGGGAGGCCAAGGAAAATATATCATTTCCCGCACACCCCCCACTCCCCTTGGATCTTGCAACTCCTCTTGTTGAAAGATCAATTCTTATATCTTCCCTATCATCTCTCTTTTTACCCATATCCTAAAGTGATTTATTTGGCAATGTGAATAATTTTTTGGGGTTGCAACTATACAAATTCCCACTTCGTGCACCAAAATTTGTGCAAGGTGGTATTTCAACTGAGTGATTCCCCCCATAATTCCCTTCCCACACAAATTACTAGTCAATTTTTTTCAATTATGCCCATTAATGAGATCACCATATTCCCACATAGAGTCCAAAGCTTTTTCATTTTCAGATAGAAATGATTAAACCTAGGGGAAAAAATGAAAATCAAGATTCAAGAATCAAAATACAAAAAAATTGCAGATAAAAAAACATATCTATATTCTAAATAAATGGTAGATATCCCACAGTCCACTAAAAATAGACAAGATGGAAAACTGGTGGGCACTGTAAAACCTATCAAAAATTAAGAAAATTAAGAAAATTAAGAAAAAAACATGTTGAAATTGTTACACATACCTACAAATACAGAAACAACTAATGGGAATCAATCCCACTCCACAACAAACTAGTAATGGCAAATGAAAACACTTTATTTCTAGTCCTTGGTTCAAATAAAAATGGTGGAGACCTCCTTTGCTCTCAAACCCCTTCATCTGTTTTGAAAATGATTTTAAAGAAAAAAACTGAAAATTCTTATTATAAGATGGATTGTCCATGGAAAGGGAAATGTTTTCCATCGACTCGCAAAAATATCATGATTTTTTGAACAAATCACAATATTTTCAGCAAAACAAAATATCATGATGTTTGGAGGCGATATTATCACCAACTGGGTCACATCACGATATATTTAGATGTTTGCAGCACTACATAAAAGTGTGAAAAAACAATACATTTCTAGAATAAGTTTCGATGTTGATTCCTTGTCATCATTTGTTGTAAAGTTGGTGTTCTTTTTCTTTTTAACTACTTTCCTCCATTCCTCCTTACAATCCTAGATAGGTGTTATTGGGTCCTAATGTTCCCCCTGTCCTAATCTAGTTTCTCTAGTGAGTATTGTAATATCTTCTACTCTGATTCTTTCACCCCTACTTGATCATCCTAGCTCATGCAGGGCTGAGGGGTAGGTTGAGGGATGTCTACTAGTTCAAGTGGGGGTTTGGTCATCCTCATCGATGAAGGAGAATGAAGAGGAGTTCTCGTGGATAACTAACTTCCTCAATAGATGCCTCAATCAGGGTTAGCATGGACTATTTAGGTGGTGGAGCATGGGTGATCAATGGGGATGCCTTGCTAATCAATTGGTGTTCTTATTTCACACCATCCCACCATGTAGGTCTTCACTATGTTTTTCTAGATTATCTCCTCTTAGGTAGCTCGGTATAGTAAGCAACTATGTTCCCTATTCCATAGCATACCCTACAATAGAAGGAAACTTGCTTATAGTCCAACTTTTGAGTCCATGTGTAATCTTTGGTGACCATGTTGATTTCTATTAGAAACCCTTTGTTGAAGTCCATGTCTACACAAATATGCACATATGTAATGATGCGTTGATGTTTTGTATCATCACTTTTGAAAATGAAATTTCCTAGAGCATTGCCAATATCATTGAGCAAATCATAACCCCAAAAATGAAGAGGAAGATTGGGGAGCTTGATGCAAGTCAGGGTCCTAGAGAGAGAATCTGAATATGGTTTGAAATATGGAGTCCACACCTTCATGCATAAGCCAAATTTTCCCTACAACCAAGGACCTGAGTTGAAGATTCACTCCCTTTCCTTTTTTAAGTCAAACTCCACACTGAAGAATCCTTTTTCACATGGATAGATCTAGGTTTCCTCTTGGATTTCCAATTTCCAAGCACACAAGATCCATTGGTTTAGATCTACTATTATTGGTTAGAGGACATTAAAGCTATATATGATACCATTGTCTCTATAAAAATCTACTTGATCTACAATGTCCTTAGCAATGGGAATGGACAATGCTAGGGCCTCTTGAACCAAAAGGAGCCTTGGGTGCTAGGATCCCCCTGGGTTCCCATTTTTCACCATATCTTTGTACAAAATACTAACAACACTAGTGGATGGGACCTTGCCTATCACATAATAAGTAACTCATGGCTAAAGAGAGACCCCAATGATAGTTTGATAAAAACTTGAAGAAGGATGTTTTCCTCGCCATAAGAGGAGAATCTAGGTGCAAATGAATCTTCCCCAATGAAAATATGTATAGAGAGGGGCAATTGGAGGGATGCGCTAAGCTTGAGAAGGGGGGTGAAAGGGTCATTGAGGTCGAGGAGAAGTGGATATGAGTAGTTAGGGCCAAACCTTAGCCACTGCACTCCTAAAGCCTACGTCATTTTCGTATATGGGTCTCATATACTCTTTCTATTATTATTAGGGTCTTGGTTAAGGGTTTGATTCTTTTAATCTTTCTATATTGAGTGAAAGGTTAATATCTAGCTTTTATCTTTACCATATATATATATGGGGTAAAGATAAACATATAATACCATATAATATATATATATATAAAGTTTTATCTAAACTAATAACTATGGGGAATCCCCCCTTTTCCGTAGATTCTTGGATGGAGGGAAATATTAATCATGCACAACAAATAACCTTAAAGGAATTGGTGGGAATGGATCCCGTGACCTCCCATTAGAACTATGCCTTTGGTGACATGGTGAAACCAACTAAGCTATCACTTGGGGATTAGATTTACATAGATATAAGTTAGAGTATTCAGTATTTTGTCAGTTTATTTTTCATTATAGAAACCAAGTTTTCCATCTTATCTCCTTCATATTAAATTTTATATTCTTTATTTTCAATGTTAGCAAAGGTTAACATTACACCAACCAAAGAAGAGTTGGCATCTCTTCTATATTGTGTCGTAGAATGTGCCTCTTAGCACAAATATAATTAATGAAATTGTTTCTCACCTTGGAGGTTGAATAGTTATTGTTCATGTTGATTTTCTTTTTCTTCTCTTTAACAAGATACATTAATGTATGACATTGAAAAGTTTCTAATATAGACTTGCGTATATAGAGTTTGAATTATTTGTTTTCATTCTCATTGTTGCATAAATAATTGCCTTATACATACACCTCTTTAATTTATGTATATAGATTGTTGGTGAGAGAAATTTATCTCATGGTTTGAGGAATTTGCAATAGAATGGGAGACATGTTTGGCCATATATTACTCTTGATGACCCTTATCATCTTTCAAGGACCGAGAGGAGAGACAAAGAATACACCAGATGTACAATGGGTAGAGATTCATATAGATCTTCTATGCAATAGGGATGTAATGATCCACCCTACCCTCTAGATGAACATGAATTCATGTTAGTAGATGAATATGATGGTATCAATGTTATGCTTGCAATTACTTTGGGAATGAAAACAATGTCAACAATGATGATAGGGATGGTGACAACAAAGATGTTTGTATAGCAGATCAGGGTCAAAATATTGATCCAAGGGATGCTTATCAAATGGATTTTGAATATGGTCTCTTGAAATTCATCAAAGAAGTAACTACACTTTTCAATTAGGGACTACATCACATGTTGAAATTGTCTATTTTATTATTGTTGATGGCTCTAAAAGAAAATTTTGGTTGGAAAAACATCAACTTGATTTCCCTCTTGAAGTAATTGGTAATATATGTGTGTCTTTGTGTGTGGAATTACAAATACTCAAGTTATAAAGTGCCATTTGTGATTATGGTTATGTATATGTTAACTTTCATTGTTGTAACTTTAGTGATTTCATTAATTCAATGCATCTTTGTGTGTGTCGGTGAATGTCTAGGGTATTAAAGGCCAAAATATTACTCGAAGAAAATGTTCTCCAATCCTCATGTAGATAAGATAAGATAATTTTATGTGTAGATAAGTGTGTAAGCTAATCATTGATTTAGGGATCAATTATAAGATATGTCATGCTTGTACAAATGATTGCATACTAGGGGACAATATGAAGATAATGATAAATGTCCCAAGTGCAAATGGTCACGTTTTCATTTAGGTGCCCATGGCCTACAATCATCCAAATGGTCTTGTGGCATATGCGAGTTATTTTAATTCCCTCACACAACTTATTTGATGTCATCATGAAAATAGGAGTAGAAAGAGATGTTTGGCATGTACCAAGTGATTGCAAGGCAATGAAACACATTGAGAAAATGTGGATTCAAAGAAGACAGAGAGCATCAAATTGTGTCTAGCTTTAATTGGAGTGAATAATTTATCCATATTATCAACCAACTATTTTATATGACTAATTGTGTTGATTAATTATAGTAAACATCATTTTTTTATAATAGATAAAATGTATCTTTTTTCTACCAAAAAAATGTATTTGTTTTAATTATATATAAAACTATAATATAATATTTTATATAATATGGTATTATATATTATAAACCTAACGTTAAGCAACATATAATACATATTTATGTTAAATACATTTTAAATCAATTTAACTTACATACATGTTAAGAGTCAAATGGGCTCAAAAGGCCTTACATTGTGCCAATTTTGTGTATAAAGATCATGTAATTCTTAGCTTTTCATGATAAAATTTCATACATTCTAAAATAGTTCTTTCCATATTTTATGCTTGAATTTGAGAAATATATATTTATTCAATTTAAAGCACATTTCTTAATGAACATACATTAAGACCATATCAAGATTAGAAAACCTTAAGGTTTAGTATTTCTCAAAGGCCAAAAATATTTGGATATTTAAACTTTAAGATTTAATATTCCTMAAAGGTTAATAATATTTAAATATTTTTATATTGTTAAGAATCAAGAAAATATAAACCTTTCTAATAATAGTGTAGTTGTTCACTTTCTACTCATGAAACTGGGTCAGTTAAATTATTCAATAACATCATAATCTTGTAGCATAAAATACTTAATCCTTAAATATAAAATATTTATTCTTTATAACATTAACATTCAACAAAACACTCTAAATTTTATTATTTTAAGTTATGACAAAAAAAACCTTTTCTGGAATTATGACATAAAAATAGTCATATTCAAATTTCAGAATCCAATAAGATGCTTCAAAATTTAATGAGTTTATTCATTTTAAGTTATGACCAAAAAAAACCTCTCTGGAATTATGGCATAAAAATAGTCATATTCAAATTTCAGAATCCAATAAGATGCTTCAAAATTTAATGAGTTTACCATGTATACAGTATAAAAGTCTTGCATTCATATCCCTGTCAAATAAATTCCACAAATCTAAATAACTTTTCAACCATGAAATATATTGAAATTTAGAAGCAGTACAATTTTTGAAGGTCATCAAAATACTTTTTGGAACCATGGAATATATTGAAATTTAGAAGCAGTACAATTTTTTGAAGGTCATCCGAATACTTTTTTAATTTTTGGAATGTTTACAAGGACAGGAAAACACTGCAATGCCCTCAATTCTCCTCTTACTTATAAAATACAGAAGCAATTAAAAGCTATTCCAAGCATAAAAACGCTACTAGATGGCATCCATGTCATCTGTAGAAACATAATTCCCTTTGAGACATACATCCACCCACTTAGTCAAGCTAAAAGCTTTGTTACATGTTGGCTCAAACTTTATATATAACAAGTATGGTTAAACATTTTTTTAATTTTTGCACTAGTATGACTAAGTATTTTAAATAATTTTGTACTTCTTGTGTACTCTACACATTCTCCTACGGATTAGTTTCAGCACTTCATCTATCAATATCATTGGAAGTGAAACTATTACAACTAAACACCATTCACTTAAACTCAGGGGCACAATGCCAAAGATATTGGCAAGAAATGGAACATAAAGGATCAGAAAGTGAAGTCCAAATGAAACAGAGATTGCCATCAATAACCAAGGATTAGTCCAAGGTGGCACTGTGAGCAAACTATTATCCTCAGATAGAGCATTCAACGTGTTGAACATTTCAATGGACACCAATACGGAGAGGGAAAGGGTTGTGGCTTTTACTTTTCCAGTTGAGAAATAATCACAAGGATTGGAAAATGAGAGAGTTTTCCCACCAGCGGAAAATGGTGAAACCTCGAAACCCTCCCAGGATGGGCATTCTCCCCAAGACCTGAGCTGCGAAAAGGTTACCAATGTGTGGCCATCTGCAGAGAAGTCTATCCCTAAAAATGAATCATGTGTGTACCACAGAGCAAAAATGCTGACTGTTGCAAGCCCAACATATAAACCACTAACCTGCATGCAATCAGAAGAGAGTTGGAAAAATTTAGAAATGATAATTACAATTTAAAATTACAAGTATATATATATATATATGTCAAGAAAAAGAAGAAATAAAATGTACAAAAGGATGAATACCATGTAATGGAAAAACACCCATGCACTAATCAGGGCATCACTGCTTTTTCGAGGTGGTTTTTGCATTATATTTATGTCAGCAGGATTAAAGCCAAGAGCTGTTGCTGGAGGACCATCTGTGACTAAATTCACCCACAGGAGCTGCACAGGTATCAAGCCTTCAGGCATGCCTAACGCAGCAGTTATAAATATCGAAGCCACCTCACCCATATTAGATGATATCATGTACCTGCAATGAATATACCAAAAAATAAGAGTACAATGAAGGAGTACGCTAGACCTAGCAGAAAAGGAACCCACCAAAAGTTCATGTATTTGTATCTCAGGCGTAGAGATGGATACCGTATGAAAGTTTTCATGTTGTTGTAGATGGAACGGCCTTCTGCAACAGCAGAAACAATAGTGCTGAAATTATCATCAGCTAATATCATATCTGATGCTTCCTTGGCAACCTGAAACAGACACAGAAATGTATATAGAGCATATAAGCCTCAAATTCCTTGCATCATAATACAATTGAAGGATGATCTCTGTTTAAATTGTTATAATTGTCACTTTAAATGGAAAAAGATAAAATCATAAAAGTAACAAAAAGCTGATTCACCTATCTTCGAATTCAAAATGATTGTTGATGGGTACAGTTAATTAATCATACAGCTTTTGGAAAGGGATTAATTTATTGATGACAATATTTCTATGATATCACACACACTGAATGCTGTACTTAAAACAAATACAGATATCAAACCATCTACCAATTCATCTTGCTAGAGCACTAGTCCCCATTTCAAAATAACTAGAGGCTCAAGTATATTTTCCCAATATGTAGATGATGCCCAAATGCAATTTTGAGTTGTTTCAAGGTAAAAACACAAATACGCAAACACAGATATTCTGAAAGGCATGATAAATGCACTGAATACTAACGATGAAACACCTCGCCTGCTCTGTTGGAGATGAGCAAAATGACAAGGTAGAACCTAATACTGCCAGTAAAATTCAATGTGCATATTTTCTCATTCTCCTTTTAGGTCACAGGGAGAGTCACTAACCTATTTCGAAAGTATAAAATATGTCTTCCAAACATAACTTAAAATTTTGTGGCAATGCAAGTACCTAAGAAATCAGTGGGGGGATGACAAAAACAAAAGAAGCAAACAGAAAATCCTGTGAGAGAGATTACTAGCATACCTCTGTACCAGCAATTCCCATGGCTATTCCGATGTCTGCAAGCTTCAAAGCAGGTGCATCATTGACACCATCTCCTGTCATTGCCACAACTTCGCCAGCTTCTTTGAGCATCCGAACTATATCCTGCTTATGCTTTGGTTCTGCTCGAGAGAAAACCCGGCCACCCGGTTTTGCCAAGATTTCAGCACGCTTATCCACAGGGAGTGCCATGAACTCTTTTCCAGTAAAACTTTTACCCCCGAGATCCTCTCCTTCATAGAACACACCAATTTCCTGACATATAGCTTCTGCTGTGGACTTGCTATCGCCGGTGATCACCATTACTCGGATACCTGCGTCTCCACAATCCTCAATTGCCTTGCGAACTTCTTTACGAGGAGGATCCTGCTAGTTGAAGTAAGTCATGTTAGTATGTTCACTGAAAAATAATACAACACCTTGAAAAGAGCAGGTAGCCTACCACAAACCCAGGGAAAAAAGGAGGGAGAAAAAAATATAGAAAGTTCCACGATGGGCCATATTTCAAGCAGCATAGCAGGTCAAAGGTAAGAGACTCAAAGACAAAAGGATAGGCACAATAAGCCTTAAAAATGCCAGAACTTACTTTTAATCCAACAGGTCAAAGGTAAGAGACTCAAAGACAAAAGGATAGGCACAATAAGCCTTAAAAATGCCAGAACTTACTTTTAATCCAACAAGAGCAACAAAGATAAGGTTGTTTTCTATATCAGAATAATTGGCTGGGTCCAGCAATTTCATATGAGCAAGATGTTGCTCTCCATCATAGTCACTGAAATCTCCCAAATCTTCCTTGTATGCCAGGCCCAAACAACGCAGAGCCTTTGAACTCATTTGGTGAAGCTTCCTCAACAGTAATTCCCTCGTTGGATGGTCCAATTCAACAACTGATCCATCTGCAAGTTGTTGAAATGCACTCCTTTCTAGCAGATTTTCTACAGCACCCTGCCAAAATGCTAAACTTTAATATTGCCAAACAAAGATGGCCTAAGCTGTTTTCCTAGTGAAAAATACACGTTAAGAAAATTAATGCAGAGTAGCAGGTCAGTTGATATCCATGGTCTTGATTACCTTTCATGAGCTAGAATATTAAGCTACATATCTTTCGAGTACTGCTTCCCATGTCTATATCATAAATATTTTTTCTGTGATCATTCCCATGGCCATCTTTCTCGAGAAGACTAAAATTATATCTATTCATAATCATATAAAGTTACACAGCTGTGATTTAACAAATATTGCACCGAGGAGTAACATTATCATGATGCTTTGCAAGAAGATACAAGGCAAAGTATAGGAGAATATGCAATATTAGACATCTTCAGGTCACTGGTTTAACATCTTGGGTGTAACATTAGCATGACGATTTCCAAGAAGATACAAAGCAAAGTACACAAACCAAATGTTTCAAACGACGAGTAGCATGTACAAAGAACAAGGATTGTAGATATCTCAACAGAAATGGACAATTATTAGAATGTATTACATATTCCTTTAGGAAAGTTAAATTATGACTGAAATATGTCACAAGTTGGATATACGAAGTTTAATGAAGGATTTTATAGACCTAAGAAAACTGAAAAAAAAAATCTAAACAACCACCTTCACTAAGAGACGATTTTGTCCGCAAGGTTCCTGAACAATAACACCCATGGATTTCCGATTACAATCAAACTCCAATAAAGCCAACCTCTTTGATCTCTGTATCCACCAATCACAATTACCTACAAAATCAAACATGAGGCTCAAAGAATTAGTGGATATAACCCCAGTATACAATGCATTGCTGTAAAAAAATAAGAATTTTAAATGCTAAATCACTTGATTAAAGAAGATTATGGGCATAATTAGTCACCTAATTTCACTGTGCCACTGTTGAGAATGACACATTCATCATCTGCTGTCGGATCTGGAACTCCCATCTTTTCAACCAAGACCTTCACTCGACAAGCGAAAAACAAATGGGAAGATTATGTTAAAGCAACAAATGGCAGATCAAATCAGATGTTCCATTTCATAAAGAGTCACCGATGCATCATGAAATCAGAATTCTGTATCTCAATAGTAAAAATGCGTCAGCTATACTTTAGGATGTTTTTTCTTCCCCTTCCACAGTTTGTTTTTCAAAGTGGAGTTTTCATTCTGTTCATTATTCCTCTGCACTGCTCATCTTACTAATCTAGGTATTTCCAAATTGCTGGACATTTTCACATGGTGAAACATAACATGGCAACTGATAAACAAATCAATCATTTAGGCAATTACTAACCTTCAGGGCTGCCTCCATCGGAATACCAGTAGCACGGAACTGGTGACCTTGACAAGATATCCCTGCATCATTGCAAACGGCAGCAATTTCTGCTAGAGTTTCTAAATTTGCCTCCATATTATGTGCTGGCCAATTTAATATGCTTCCATCTTCAGGATTATATGTTGTTCCTTCAACTTGAAATTCTCGAAGTGAACCAGCACTGTACCCTATGGCTATAAATTCACTGACCGACATCTGATTAGTTGTAAGAGTGCCTGTCTTATCAGAGCAAATCACTGTGGTGCAACCCAATGTCTCCACGCTAGGTAGCTTACGCACAATAGCATTCTTTTGTGCCATCTTACGAGTGCCAAGAGCCAAACATGTAGTAATGACAGCAGGCAATCCCTCTGGTATAGCAGCAACTGCCAGAGCTACAGCAATCTTAAAGTAGTATGTACACTTCTCCAATGAGAATCTGATATTTTTTGGCCAGCCATCTATGACGTCCCATGAGAGAAAATATTTGTAGTTGATGATCCAGACAAGAATACAAACAGCACTAATCACTGTTGTCAGTCTTTCACCAAATTCATCTAATTTTTTTTTCAAAGGCGTATCATGACATTCCATTGAAGCTTCCTGAATTTGTGCCTGAATTTTACCTATTTCTGTAGACATGCCAGTGCTCACAACAATG
>SNQJ01S0030514.1:25330-39376 GCA_010110895.2 Picea sitchensis | reverse complement strand
AAAAAAATCTTGATACAATTTTTATAACAAGATCGTCACACCAATGTTTCCAACGCAAACAAGAAGCAAATAAACGCTGTACTGCATACAGAAGATGATTGCATTCATATTAAAGAAAATATTCGCTCGTAAATAAAAAGCTTCAGAAAAAATAATCCCTCACTGCTGTCACAAGACAAACCCTAGCACCCAAAGTTTATGCCCAGAAAAGAAACATGAACAACTAACTAACTACTAGCATCAACTTTTGGAAATACAGGTTCCCACAAACAAATCCCTAGTTCAAGACATAAACTGTTGCAAGCTATTGGATATGATTTCAAACGAAATGTTCTGTTTCAACAAGTTCACCAAATTTCATAGTTTATCGTACCAGCAGTGTTTTTCCAATACCAACTGAACAGTCTTGAATCCAACCAAAAAATCAAACATTGCCATCGCGAACAAAGATTCCACTTGCTGAAAATTAATTTCAACTCCAACAAGACTCCATGGCTGATCATTTGGTGGGAAAAGGCAACAAAATAGTACAGTTTCAAGACAATCAAACAAAACTAGTGCCACTCACAATCAAGGCAAGCTGTTACAAACTATCAGATATGATTCCAAACAGGATGTTCAACCTTTTAGTATGTTGAACAGCGTTTCTTTTCAAAATCAACTGAACAAACTGTAGAATCTAACCAAAAAATTCAAAAAAGAATCCAACCTCCGAAAAAGATACAATCCCAAGAAGACTGATGGTAAATCAATTGCAGGGAAAAGACAACTGTACAATTTCAAGACAATTATATAAAACAGCTGAGACTCACAATCAAGGGACAAAATGTTAGAAACTCCAGGATTGATTCCAAACAGCATGTTTCAGTGTCAATAAATGAACAACCTCTTAGTGTGTTCTTAGTATGTTGTATGAATTTTGATTTTCGAAATAAACTGAACAGGCCCTGGAGCCCAACAAAAAATTCAATTATTGCCAACAAAGAATCCAAGGGATGAGAAAGATGTAACTCAAGACTTGATGGCCATCATTGGTAAGGGAAAAAATAAGAAAACAAAACAATTAATTTGGGAAATTTGTCTTAAAACCAATAAAACATTTCTGCATAGAATAAAATCCATTGAATCCATTGAATATGGATATCGCTTGTATGGAAAAAATAACAAAGTAGAACAATTCGTTCAGTAAATGTGTTTTAAAACCAAGACAACAGTTCTGCATATGATAAAATAATATGGAAATTAACAACACTGTACAGTTTCAAGACAATCATAGAAAACTGCTCTGACTCACAATCAAGAAACAAACTGTTACAAGTTCCGGGATAGGATTCCAAACAGAATGTTCTAGTGTCAACAAATTAACATCCTCTAAGTCTACTGTCAACAAATTAACAATCTCTGAGTATACTGTATTCCCACTGATTTCCAAAAACCAACTAAACAGACCCCGGAGCCCAACCGAAAAATTCAATTATTGCCAACGAAGAATCTAAGAGCCAACAGATGCAACTCCAACGAGACCACTATCAGTGGAAAGAAAAAAAATAACCGAAAAAACAATTAATTGCAGCGAATTAATCAATATGTTATCAGAAAACTGCGACTTCACTGTTATCTCCATTATTGATATAAGTAATCTAAGAGCCAACAGATGCAACTCCAACGAGACCACTATCAGTTGAAAGGAAAAAAATAACAAAACAATTAATTAATTGCAGCGAATTAATCAATATGTTAACAGAAAACTGCCACTTCACTGTTATCACCATTATTGATATAAGTATTATGGCATATAAAGACTTTTAAACCAGTGTGGAGAAGCCTTCTAACACCAATATGGAATACATTGTAAAAGTAATACACTGAAGGGGAGGGGATTTTATAGTCTTAAAAAGTAATAAGCAATTTCATGATGAGGAGACAAGATTTTATAGTTGTAAAAGCAATTAACAATTCCATGGAGAGGACAAGATTTTATAGTGGTAAAAGCAATTAATTTCAAGTATGGATCACTGAGGTGTAATGCTGGTCACATCACAAGATAGATTATACCAGCTGTTTATATACTTACCCACACAACAAGGAGAATGGAAAAGCCAAACAAACAAAGGTACTCAGCTCTTAACCAATCAAACAAACAAAGGCATTCAGTTCTTAACCAATCAAAATTACAAAAGTAAGAGATGCTATTCCCTCTATGTTGCCCCTCTCTATTGAAACGTATATGTTATTGTTAAACATTACACTTCACCAATCAAACAAACAAAGGCATTCAACTCTTAACCAAACAAACAAAGGCATTCAACTTTTAACCAATCAAAATTACAGAAGTAAGAGATACTACTCCCTCTCTATTGCCCCTCTCTATTGAAACTTATATGTTACTGTTAAACATTACAATATTAAGAGACACTACTCCCTCTATATTGAGACTTATATGTTACCAACCCTATATTTGACAACACACAACAGAAGAATAGATTTTACAATAACAAAAACAATTTCAAAACATAAACAGCTACATACTATTTTATCATATACACAACACACCCGCACCATAATCTAGATTGTGGAGGGCTATGAATTTTTAATCGACATGTAAGATCCTACATGGTTTTACAGACAACGTAAATACAAATATTTCATTCTATAACGTTAAAACCATGACGGTAAATACAAAATATTCCATTCTATTCTATAACGTGCATGCCTGAGATCCCCTTCACAAACTCTCTCTCAAATTATCTAAACCTGCCAAGGGAAGCGGAGGTTACGAACATGTGTAGTATACGATCCTCGGTCGCCAGTACTGCTATCTTTATTGCAAAGAAACCTTAATGACCAGTCCACTATAGAATGAACGACAAACAGCCATGAAAAACCCAATTCATTTCACAGTAAGTAGAAGAAGAACTTCGAATTTATCACATTTGATCATACGACCGCAATTTATATATGCTTATCCTGCGTAACTGACAAACAGTTGATGTCATACGCATGGGTGGGCCATCGTAAACTCTACGAAGGAGACAAACATTATATGCTGTTGCTCACATGACGAAACTCAAGGAGGATTCCTCGCACTTTCCTTGAAGCGACTGTTGATCAAAGCTCCCGTCAGTACAAACAGCGCACTCAAGCGAATTTATTCGAATCAAGGGCAACGTCGACAGTCCTTACCGGCTGTTGAGTCGATCGGATGGTGGCGATGATTGATCGATATTAACTAGCACAGCCACTTAAAACCGAAAACCGTGGCTGATGAATGTCAAAAGGCGATGTTAAAGCTTTCTTCCGCAGGTTAATGGTCGGAACCCGCTCTCTATAGGTTATAATAAGCTTTTGATTATCTGCCCAGAGCCGGCACCAATGGTCTTCCCCACCACACTATTATAGTCTTTCACCCTCGGCCATAAACACACAGAGCCAGAAAATGAAACGTGCGGACAGCAAGAAAATGAAACTCACAACCAGAAAATGAGCGTCTACAGCTGAGCAAATCCAAATGTGATAATCCCAGAGTTTAATCATTTAAACGTGGCAAATCCAAATGTGATAATCCCAGAGTTTAATCATTTAAACGTGGCAATCATATCGTGCTACAGTGATTTCTTAATGTGATTAGGTAAATGTTAAAAGGTAAACAGGTTAATGGATGCATTCAAAAATACAAGGAAGTTATGAAGAGGAAATCACATTCATTGATTTGGGAGGACGACTAAGAATATGTCAGCATCTTCAATTGTTAACCATCAGATTAGAATTTTAGATTAAAAGGTGATTAATTGTGTTCATTGTCAATATGTGTACCCTTTCGTTCACCAACGTTCACCAGGTTGAACAGTCTAATAGACCAAGAAAATAACAGCTCTAAGGGTGTGGTGGAGATGGAGTGACACTTTGTCATGGAATGTGTAGTCTACCAGGTATTCTCAGTCAGTATGAAAACATCGTAAAGGTCGACAACATGCACTAGCCCTAACTCATCTTCACACTCTTTTCAATATCGGATCTTCTATTGTGAATCTTGGCTAGAAGACTAGCAATCTAGTTGATCTTATCCTCATCAAAAAATCTTCACTCTCTTTTCAATATCTGATCTTTTGTTGTGAATCTTGACTAGAAGACTAGCAATCTAGTTGATCTTATCTTCCTCAAATAACTGTGCATCTTGTTGACCTTTAAGCTGTTTTCATACTGACTGCGAATATCCTGGTAGGCTACACATTCCATGATAAAGTGTCACTCCATCTCCACCACACCGTTATTGCAGAATATGCAAGTTCTTTCCTCTCAAATTTCCTTGGATACCTGCCACCTAAGAGTCTCACATTTCCTTGGATACCTGCCACCTAAGAGTCTCACATCTAAGATGATGTTTCTCAGCTGTACAACTAACAATCTTATTTTTCCTTTAATAACTGCCCGGCTATGATAACAATTTGTTTTTTTTCCGGATTTTGAAGCTATTCTCACGGAGCCAAAAAGCTGAAGGTTGTTTAGCCAGCGGTATTGCTAAGGATTTCTAGCATGTCTGGTTTTCAGTTAAATTTTAGGTCCCGTTTTAATTTTGGAACGTTAAGAACTTTCGGATTTGTTCCTGGGCTTGCGTTTAAATTTGTCGAATTACATGTATGCACGCTCAAATAAAGAATTGAATTACTTGAGGTCAATGGGATTTTGTTCATATTTTTATGTATCGTCACCACCATACAAATTTGATATAAAAGGATCGAAAAAGAAAAAAAAAAAAGTGATGATAACGTGGAAGGAAGGAAGGAGCTCGGAATGTGCAGCGAACGTAAACGGTATAACTGTGACTCGTATTTTGCGCCCTATCTCTTTGTTCCATCACTTTTTCCTCCATATTTTAAAGTTATTTTTTTNACATGTATGCACGCTCAAATAAAGAATTGAATTACTTGAGGTCAATGGGATTTTGTTCATATTTTTATGTATCGTCACCACCATACAAATTTGATATAAAAGGATCGAAAAAGAAAAAAAAAAGTGATGATAACGTGGAAGGAAGGAAGGAGCTCGGAATGTGCAGCGAACGTAAACGGTATAACTGTGACTCGTATTTTGCGCCCTATCTCTTTGTTCCATCACTTTTTCCTCCATATTTTAAAGTTATTTTTTTTAATATTTAAATATTTTTTTAGGATTGCTATAAATATTTTTTTAGATTAATATTTAATATTTAGATTAAAATATAATGTATAAGATTGGCACTATATGTTATTAAAATTTATACAATTTTATGAAAGATTAAAAAAGAGATTGGTTTTTTATCAATATTATTTAGGTTGAAACCAAAATTGTTTTTGATTGGTTGAAAATTTATCTTATTTAAATGTAAAGAAATAAGTTAATGGTGATGAGTTGGTCCACATTCACAGAGAAAAGTTAATAATAATCAATAATGATTATCTTCACTATCCATTGACCATTCAATTATAATAAATTTTACCATTATAAAAAACAATCACTCAAATTTAAATTTAAATATTCATTAAATTAAATGTGTTTGTTTAGATTTTACATTTTAATAAAAAAAGATTATGGTAATGAAAGTTAGTTTTTTATCTTTTATGCTATGTCATTGAAAGATATTTATAATACTTTGACAATTCATCACAATACTTTTATGTAAAATTGATTATATTAAAATTATTATGTAATCAATTATGTCAATAAGTATAAATATATGATGATGATTCATTTTAATTGAAATCCAATTGGTCTATCGGAGAAGGTAAGGAATTACTTGGAATTCATTAGAATTTTGTTTTTGTGCTTAAAAAGCATTAAGAGAAGGGTTCCAAGATCACTATAGTTTTGTTGAGTTAAAAGGTTAGGATTAAATTACAACCCTAATCTCTTAACCAAGATTAGATTACAATGGTCCAAAACCATTGGCCAAAATAACACCTAACCGGCTAACATATGGAGCCTCTCCGAACCCCCTTCATTTGGTGGCTAGCCTTTGAATCCCTACCAAGATGTGACTAAGCCTACTTGCAAACGATACAACACATATCCAACATTAACATGGCTACAATTTTGTCAATATTTCGACATTTTTATGTTAATATTTTAACGACATAAATGTTGATCTTCCGATAGTAACCTTTGTGGATTTGTATATATTTTAGACATGATGTCGATATTTTGATATTACGGTACAAACCCAAGGGGGGTATATATGGGGGTAAATGTATATGTAATAGGGGTTGACCTGATAAAGGGCACACATGTGCAATGAGTTAGAGTATGTATATATAGAAGTCAATATAGTCATTATGAGGAACATGTGACTTGGATATATGAATATATTGGGGTATTTGGAGGAGGTTCTCATATTATTTGAGTTGGTCTGTATCCCATCTCTATTATCTCTTTTGGAGTTGTGCTCCACACTCATGTTTAGTGGACATTGTGTGTACTCTAGTTTATAATTTTAATTTAAGGATTTAGTATATAACATTTGGTATCAAAGCTTTAATGTCTCCTTATGGGAAAGGATTATGAAAACTAAGTATATGCAGGGGTTGTTCATTGAAGATTGGTATAGGAAACTAAGGAAGTCTTCAAAAGGATCCATTGTTTGGAAAGCTTTAGTGTCTACTTTTCCACTTGTAGGGTAGTGGGCCATGTGCAGGATTGGTAATGGGTGAAAGGTCAGAGTAGGTGAAGACCCTTGGATGAGGGTAGAAAATGATTTCCAGCTTTTGGATTCCCTCCTTCATGCTAGACACTCGACTGGTATCTTCTTCTTCTTGGAAAACGCTAAAGCCCAAACACCCTAAGTGTTATAGAAATTTTTTCCACACTCCATGCATCTTGCTTTGATGGCCTTCCATTTCCCTCTGTGGACTCAAATTCCCCCATTTTGCTCACTCCAGAGTCAAAAATTCAAATGTTTGCACATATATGTGGGCCATAGTTAGACAACTTGTGTATACGTAGGTTTCTCCATTACAACCCGTGTACATCGGGTTTTGTGCTCAAAAATTAAAAATATGTTGGGTTTCCATGCGATGTCATGAGATCCATGATCCTTGAGCTTCCATATACTGGAAATACTCTGACCCAGCCCTTCAATTCCATTTTGAGGCTATAAATTGAGCCATATACAAGCCTTGAACACACACATCATTGAAAGAAAAGACACTCTGGAGAAATTTCACTTCATATTCAATCTGCATCCCTTTGTCCTTGAAATTTTGAACTTCTTGTGTTCAGCCCCCAAGCTCTTCCTATCTTGAGAAGGAGAAACTCAATTGCTCCTACTACTCGTGAACTTTCCTTTGTGGAGGATTGAAGTGGTGAAGGCCCAGCTGGAGAGACTTAGTTTCTCGGTTTTGATATGTGTCGTTACTGAATTTTATCACCTATGTACTTATGTTGATTACATTAATAGAAATACTCTTTTCTCATTCAATTATATGTCACAAATATTTACATTACTTTCCATGGACATATTTTTTATACATGTTAATGTATTATTCTAGTTTATATGCTAAATTTCTATATGATTTCTATATTCTTGTATATCTTGATTGTTGAGGACAAGTTGCAAGCATCAAACTTTCAATCGTGCACTCATTCATGGTCTTCTTCGGAAATTTGGATGAATTAGCCTTCTCTTGTCAGCATTTCTATTTATCTAGCATAATTGAGTTTAGAGTTGATTTATGGGTGTCGTTCTGTCTGTTCTGGTTTACCCCTTGCCACAGATATTTTCCCCTTACTTGCATGTCTTGCAATGGATGTATGAATGTATGTTTTACTTACTTATTTATGTGACAAATGCCAATCTAAAATGTAATTAGCATATGCATCGGATACGTGATTAAAACTTCTAGGTATATGATTGTAAGAATAAAATCAAAATATTGTTCTAAAAGTCATATCTGAAGGAAACGTCAGAGTAGTGTAGGATTGTTGACCCGATAACTGTCATTCAATTGACATACAACTAACTGGGAATCTAGGAAAACTTCTAAATATCGAACACCATGTGAAATGGCGCCGCGCAATAGCTCTATAACGGTGTTATACTTAGCCACATTGTTTGTCGATGGCTCCAGAAAAATGCCACCTAAAGACACTAGTTGTCCCTCGGGTGAGTAGATAACCCAAGCGGTGAAAGCCATGTTCCGAGTATGACGACTGACACAGTTTGTGAATCCTAAGAACATCGAAGATTTCATTGACATCTGCAAACCAAGGGAAAATTCAATAAGCAAGTCGGCGACACAAAAGAAAAAAAAGTGAAATATATACATTAACATACATTAGTATGCAAAGGTCGTGCTCAAGCTCGAAGGCTCAAGCGTAATATTGTTTAAGATAGAGCCAATTTATAGACTCATCCAACACATTCCCTTCATAATATTCTAACTCGTAGGCTCCTTTTTCAAGGACATGTCTCACAATGTAAGGATTATGCCACATGGGATTAAACTTTCCTCCCCCCAACAGTTCTTCATCTTGTTCATCAAGAAGGACCAAGTCACCCTCAATGTACAATTGGGGATGGACAAACTTATCGTACTAGACCTTAACATGTCGTTTATTTTCCTTGATAGCCACAATGGCATCTCGACGCTTATCATCGAGTTGCTCTAGATGTATGAGGCATTCTTTGAGATTGATCATGTTACGTAGGAGCTCGACTGCCAATTTGAGAGAAGGGATTTTGCATTCAATAGGAAGGATCAACTCCACCCCGTGAACTAACTGAAACAGTGAGAAATCGGTGGAAGTATTTATTGTGGTTTGGTATGCCCATAGTGCAGGGTAAAGCATCACATGCCAGTTAGATTTAGTCTTCCTGACATTGTTTTGCAAAATAGTCTTGAGAAATTTATTCACGACCTCTACTTGCCCATTTTTCTGGGGATAGTAGGGTGATGAATGATTATGTTTAAAACCCAGTCTAGATTCTAACTCTGTCATCATTTCATTATGGAAGTGACTGCCATGATCAATGATAATCTCCTTCAGGATTCTGAACAGAGCTATAATCTGATTGAATACGAAAAATGTTGTCGTCTCACCATCAGATTTAACAGTAGGCATGGCCTCATCCCATTTAGTAAAATAATCCACAACCACAATAATGTGATGATGCCCCCTAGCCGAGGCTAGGTAGMAGTCCATGAAATCCACCCCCCACTTTGTGAAGGGACCGACGGTAATGACTGGGTGCAGACGGGCAAGGTGCGAGCACATMTTATGAGCGAACACCTGGAAAGGGTGACACTTCTTGACTGCTTCAACACAAACTTTAAAAATTGATGGCCAAAAATAACCATCTCGCAATATCTTTTGGGTTGTCGCAAGCCCATATAAGTGACCACCACAAGCCCCACTGTGGTAGTCATTGAGAATGGCTTCAGCCTCTTTGTGAGTCGAAAAAAGATGAAAAATAGAATCCACCCCTCAACGATATAACGTGCCAACCGATAATGAGGTAGTTTTTGGCCTGATGGCGTATATATTGTCGGTCATCTCTCTAAATATGTTGGGAAAGCCTCAAGGTTTGAAGGTAGATAAAAATATCTCTGTACTAGGGGTATGAAGAAGATATAAGGAATAATTGTTCATCCGTGAATGAATCATCATGAAAAATATCCCCATCCCGTCTAGGGAAGCCTGACATCAGTTCTGCAAGAACTAGTGACTTCTTGGATTTTGCAGAGGAAAAATCAAGATCAAATTCTTGTAGAATCACAATCCATTTATTGTATCCCCCCCCTATGATACTCCTTGTAAGTACATATTTAAATGGATTGATATCAACAACCACAGTAGTCTTGTAGAGCAAGATATAATGACCTAATCTCTTAACCGCATGCACGACTGTTAAGGCTAGCTTCTCTACATGAGAATACTTAAGTTCAGGACCAATTAGATTTCATCTAAGGTAATAGATAACATGTTCATGGAGCTTGTCATCTTCCTGAACTAGAACCATACCAATCGTCCCTTTCGATGCGGAAATATAAAGCAGGAAATCTCTATTGTAGTTTGGGGGCTTCAACAGAGGTGTCGATACCAGGGATTTCTTAAGAGCATCAAAAGACTCTTGGGATTTCTCATCCCATATGAATGGAGCATCCTTCTTCAAAAGACGCATGAAACCCTTAGTTATGATGGCATAGTTAGCTACGAAACGACGTGGTCAGTTAGCCTTCCCCTGTAAACCCGGGAGTTGTTGAATATTATGCAAGGGAGGCAATCAAAGTAGTGCCTCAACCTTCATAGGATCCACCATGATCCCATGCTCAGAAACTATGAAACTCAAAAGGAGGCTAGACCTAAGGAAAAATATGCATTTGTCGGGGTTCAACATAATGTGATAATAAAGACATCTCTCAAATACTAGTCGAAGGTGAGTCAAATGATCAACCCTCTTTTGAGAGCGAGGAGCGAGATCATCTAGATAGGCTTCGAAAATATTCTTAATATCATGAAATGCAAAGGTCATGGCATGTTGGAAGGTTGCTTCGACGTTTTTAAGACCGAAAGGCATTTTCCGGTATGCAAAGTTACCCCAAGGAAAAAAAAACGTCGTCTTGTGTTGATCCTTGGGTTTAATTTGAATTTGATTATAACCTGAAAATATTTCCATAAAAGAAAACACTTCTCTTCTCGCACACTCATCAATAATCTGATCAATGAAAGGAGTGGGGAAATTATCTTTAGGAAATGATTTTTTCAGGTCTCTAACATCCATACATACTCGGGCAGTTCCTTTCTTCTTATCAACGGGAACGGGGTTGGATACCCATTTGGTCAAGGGACCTGTGTAGATGAAGCCAACGTTGAGCACCTTCTCCACCTATGCCTTAATAACAAGGGCTTTCCTAGGATTTACATCTCTAAGTATTTGTTGAACATGTTTAGCATTCAGATAAGTTTTAATTTCATGTTCGAAAATATTGGGGTCGATGAATGGCATCTCTTCATATGACCAAGAAAATACATATCAGAATTCTTTGAAGAGATCAGTGTAGATATGAATTTCTTTAGGCAAACAATCTACACCAATATATACATTTTCAATTTTACCAGGGGTTCGAGAGATGTCGATCGTGATGGCATGATAAATTTTCGCCATGTTTCCTTCAACATATATACCATATGTATCTAAAGGAACCACGGCGTGACTGACCATCTCACTCAAGGTGGACCTAAACTCGTCATGTTCAATCCATTCAAGCCCCGGGAGATAATAAGATCTATGATGAAGGTCGTCCCAAGGACTATCTGAACCATACATGGCCTCTATGATGGCTTCATCCGAGGATAAAGTATCATTGAGGAAGTCATGTGAACAAGATAATTAGACAACCCATATGGGCTTTAAGACAGGATCCGCCTCGTCCGTTCGCGAGGGAGGATCTGGGTCTGTAGTAGCTTCTAGTATAGCTTGATACACAATTTCTACTGTGGAAAGTGGCATTTCCATACCAATGTGTGAATGATCTTCATATGACACATCTGGGGAAGGTAGGGTCCATGGGTCATGAAGATATGACGTACATAAAGGAACAGATCATAGTGACGTTTAAGACTCACAAAGATGGCATTGATGTATGAGATTGGTTCCAAGAAATTGAAAGTTCCCATCAAGGGGGAATACATACTGACACCAACGTTCTCAGTTTCCTACTGAGAATTATCAATAATAGGGATCGAAGGTCCCACAGATGTAGATGTACTAGAATGCGTAAAGGACAATTGGTCTATCATCACTATCTTCCCTTCATGAGGAAAGCATAAAACGCGGAAAATCGATGACACAATGGTTGTCATATCCTAAGTCTAATTACGCCCCAGTAAAATATTGTATTCGAGAGGTGCATCGACCACCTCGAACTTTACCTCCATGGTATTTCTACCTAATTGGACTGGGAAAGAAAGAAGGATACCACGGGGTTTGAATGAATGTCCATTGAATGTGGTCAACATGATCATGGAATGAGAAAGTGGCAGAGAGCCAATGGCTTTCCAACAAGATATAGACATTATGGACGTCGAAGAGCCTTCATCAATGACAGTATTCTTGATGGAGACATTCATACCCTCCACATGGATTTGAAAGGCCACATGGTAAGGAAAGCGAGGCTTGACATCCACAACATCAAACTTGATAACTTTTGAACCACTCAGGTCTAGAGCTCCTAAAGTATATAGCAAGGCATTCCTCTGTGTGGGACATATCTGGAGCACCTCCAAGGCTGAAATTTCACGTGGAGTTTGGCCTAAATCCTCAACAATCGAGTAATTTTGGGCGGCTCTAGCATTAGGGTTGTGGGCAGAGCGCTTAAGGACTCCTTTCAGAATATAAGGTGGAAGTTTCAACTAATCAATATTCAAAGTTTTTTTCAGAAGAGGAGGCTCTGGACCTATAATAGGATGTGAAGAACCATAATCACAAGCTTGTGTGGCTATACTAACCTTAGATTTAACCATATTGATGAAAATATGTCCACCATCGTGTGACGAGGGATTTTGACTTCCACTCGACGCATTTTCGGTGTTGGAGGATTGTGAGGTCATATTTTGGTTATGTGGAAACAAGTTAGTCAGCACAGCAGGCTGTTGTGCTATGAGACTCGAGGCTTCCTCTATTTTGGGGCACAAGTGGATAAGGTGATCATCTTTACAAATTTCACAAGGAAAATCCGCCTTCCTCTTTTATTTATTTCCCTCACCAACATTATTATTAGATTTATCATTATTATTGTTCTCCTTGTCTTTATTATTTTTATTATTCTTCCCACCCTTACGATTATTACCACATCCTTTCCTTTTGTTCCCTCTGAGTATTTGGTAATTTTTCAGGTTCATCGTTTGTACAGAATGCACATATTTCGACTGGGTGGGTGTGTACGAAGTCGTATCTTGTCCTACTGCAGACAGTTTAAGAGAAAAATATTTCAACTGGTTCATCACAAGGTCTGCATTTTTATCATTTGGGGAGCCTATGATGTCATTATCATGATGCCCATGCTTTTTTCTATGATCATAATTCGACCGCAACGCATCAGGGATAATTTCATAAAGCATCCAAGATTGAGCATATATAAGGTCTAATTGTTGGGCTTTGAAGATGGCCTCTTCCTTTGATGTCACTCCAATTGTAGAAACATCCTTCGAAATGTAAGGAAACAAGAACTCGAGGAACCATTCCAACAGAAACTCTGGAAGAATGTAATCTTTAATCAACCTCTTCCGTCTACGCCACTCTTGAATATGATCGGAGATGTGAGTGTCCTTATCTTGATGAAAATCCGATAAAATTTCTATGTCGACATCGTAATGAAACAGAAATCCGAAGTGGTTGAGAAAAACTAGGACCATCTGATTGAAAGTACCATAAGTGCCCCTAGGTAGCTGGATGTACCACTTCGCGGAAACCCCTGTAAGGGTGCGTTGAAATAGTCTCAAACGAATAGAATCATAATTAAAGGAGTTAGAAGAGAACCATAGGTGAAAGGTAGTCACATGATCAACTGGGTCGTCACCAGTCTTTCCCTCAAACTTTGGAATGTTAGAGGGAAGCCTGTTAGGGATGGGGGGCCATGATGGATCGCGATGCACTGGGTCTCTCATTAATTTTGAAAAGTCTAGCAGATTTAAAGTGGCCAGAAAGGGGATCCAGGGTTGCGGCGTCTAATCCCATGGTCCCAGTAAATATTGGGTTTGAGAGATTTTGGAATACATCATGGTCATCTACGTTAGGATAGTATCCTCCTCCCAACTGATTCATAAAATGTTGTAAGGGCACTGTTATCGCTCAGTTTGTAGGATAGGTTTAGTAGATTGAAGGCAAGAGTCAAACTGGCGTAAAAGGAGCTTCCCCACCCACGGTCACCTTGATAGGGGGCTCTTTCTATTCAGGGTGGCTAATCCCAAGGGAGACATCCCTAGTAATCTGGGGTATTGAAAGGAAAATGATCAATAGTTTAAGGCTCAAAAGTTTAAAGTAGGTTTTCCCCTTCATAGATTACTGCCAAGAAA
>SNQJ01S0030513.1:125155-157184 GCA_010110895.2 Picea sitchensis | reverse complement strand
ATCATTTGTTTAAGAATGGAGTTGAGTACATTGTTAGAGCCCATACAAAGAAGATGAATTTATCACTTGTAAATGCGAGACAAATGAAGAGATTAGTCAATGCTAGTAAGAATTTTGTTCTCTTAATGATTAAACCCAAAAATTATATTGAAAACAAAGCATTTCAAGGTTGTGATATAAAGTTGAAATCTGATCTATATGAGGTTGTTAATCAATATGAAAAAATGTTTAAAGAACCAAATGGATTACCTCCAAAAAGGGGTATCCAACATGAAATCCAATTGCATCAAGATTGTCCTCTTGCAAACATTGGTATGTAAAGAATGTCAGTTATGGAAAATACTAAGATTAAAAAACAAATCCAAGAATTTCTCAACAAAGGGGTTATTGTACCAAGCTCATCGTCATGTGGATCTCCAATTGTGTTAGTGCCAAAGAAAGATGGTACATGGCGTATGTATGTTGATTTCGGGGCTTTGAACAAAATTACAATAAAGAATCGTTATCCTCTTCCTAGAATCAATGATTTGCTTGATCAATTGAAATATTCTAAATATCTTACTAAGTTACATTTGAGAAGCGGATATCATCAGATCAGGATTGTCGAGGGAGACACATGGAAAACAACTTTCAAAACTAAGCAAGGTTTGTTTGATTGGATGGTAATGCCTTTTGGACTTTGCGATGCACCTACTACTTTCATTAGAGTTATGAATGATGTCTTAAGGCATTTTCTTGATGATTGTGTTATTGTCTACTTGGATGATATTTTTATGTTTAGCAAATCTCGTGAAGAGCATGTTAAACATGTGAAACAAGTTTTGGATGTTTTGAGAAGGGAAAAGTTGTTTTTGAAGATGTCCAAATGTAAATTTGGAAACACTTCACTTATTTACTTAGGGCATATTGTTGGTGGAGGTGAATTAAAAATTGATCCCTCTAAGGTCAAAGTCATATTGGAATGGCCCAAGCCCAGCAATGTAACAAAGGTAAGAAGTTTTTTGGGAGCATCCCAATATTGGAGGAAGTTTATTGCTAACTTTTCTTCCATTGCATCTCCATTACATGCAGTGACAAGTGTCAAGCAAGTTTTTCAATGGGGAGGCATGCAACAGAAGGATTTTGATACTTTGAAAGAGAAGATCAGTTCAGCTCCAGTTCTTCCACTTCCAAATTTAAGACAACCTTTTGAAATCCAAACAGATGCAAGCAATTATGCAATGGGAGTAGTTTTGCTACAACATGGTAAGCCAATTTGTTTTCATTCTGAGACTTTTAATGGTACCTTGATTAACTATCCTACTTATGATAAGTAATTGTATGCATTGGTACAAAGTGTGAAAAAATGGAAACATTATTTGTTGGGAAAAGAAACCATTGTTCACACCGATCATCAACCACTACAATACTTACAATCACAAACAAAGCTACAACAAGCTAGGCACTTCAAATGGATGGGTTTTCTTCAAAAATTCCACTTGGTCATCAGGTATAAGAAGGGCATTTATAACAAAGTCACTGATATGATTTCAAGGCCTATTATTAGTGCTTCATTTATTCTTAAGCATAGTCCTATCATGCATGAAAGTTATGTTGAGTAATATGCTTTAGATATTGATTTTAAAGAAGTATATGAAACTTTGTGCCACTCTAACCATGTTGAGGAATTGGATTACCATGTGCATGATAATCTTTTGTATCATCTTGGAAAATTATGTATTCCACAGGGGGAAAGAATCAATATTATAAGCGAAGCGCATTAATCTCTTATTGTTGGTCATTTTGGTGTAGGCAAGACAATGGCTAATTTGCAAAGATACTGCTACTGGCCTAAAATGAATGAAAGAGTTTCAAGATATGTTCAAGGATGTTCGCTATGTGCCACAAGTAAACCTAGCAATCAAAAGTTGGGTTTGTATACTCCACTTTTGGTTCCTTCTCATCCTTGGGAAAGCATTTCCATGGACTTTGTAGGAGGTTTACCTATGTCAAGATGAAATCATGATCATCTTTATGTTGTGGTTGATCGATTTAGCAAAATGTGTATTTTGATGCCTTGTACAAAGAAGGTTACAATTGAACAGAGGACACAAATATTCTTTCAAAATGTTTGGGTGCATTTTGGATTGCCTAAATCCATTATTTCTGATTGGGATTCTCGATTTGTTGGAAGATTTTGGACGACTTTATGGGCACTCATGGACACCAAACTTGAAAAGAGCACAAATTTTCATCCACAAACAGATGGTTAGAAAGAGGTAGTAAATCAAACAGTGGTGCATCTTCTTCGTGCTTATTGCAGTAAGCATCCTAAACTTTGGGATGAGCATTTACATTACATTCAGCATGCGTACAATCAAGCTAAGCACTCTTCAACTCAAACGTCGCCATTTGAAGCATGTTTTGGATATTTTCCCAAATCTCCTTTAAATTTTATCTTTGGGAAGGATATTGCTATCGATGGTCAATATGAAATTGATAGGGTAGAAAAGTTTATTGAACAAATTCAGTCGATACATGAAATGGTGCAAGAGCAGTTGGAAAAGAGTCAAGCCTAGTATAAGACGAGACATGACAAGCATCATGTTTATCACAGTTTCCAAATTGGATATGAAGTTTGGATTTACATTAGTAAGGAGAGGCTTAAAGGATAAGGTAAAAAATTAAAACCGATTCGATATGGTCCTTTCAAGATTATCGACAACATTGGTAACAATGCCTTTCATTTAGATTTGCCTCCTTATATGCAAATGTATGCAGTTGTTAATGTTGAGAATTTGAAATTGTATGAGCCTTTGTTGATTGATGATCAAGGAGAGCATATTCATATTCCTTTTATAGATGATTTTTCCCTAGAATATCTTATAGAACTGCATGAAGACACCATCCTTGACAGGAGAATGCGAACTTCAAAACGAGGAAATGTGGAGTATCTTTGGATTGGTCTTAAAGGTACAAATCCAAGCAAAGCCAAGTGGATTAAGGTTGGAAGAGTGAGGGAACTATACCCTCATCTTCAAATAGACTGAAAATAGTCTTTTGGATGTCCAAAAGCTTTTCAATGGGGAGGTGTGATCAAGTGATCAAATTTTGCTCAAAAAATTCAAAGTTCTCAGAATCGCTTCAAATCGAACGAGAGCCTAGACCTCGTCATTGCAAACCCAACACAACTCATTTTGGATCAAATGGATGTCAGGAGTGAGAGATATCATGTTCTGTTCAAAATGGCAAACATGGAAAAAAGGGATGTTGACTATACAGTCCGTACGAATGATGACGTGGTAGGTCGTACAGATGACATGGAAATCCATACGCTGACGTGGAAGATAGTTATTGGGCAGTTGTCATATGACATGGTTTGTTGGCAGCGAATGGGATGGCGACACGTGGCCCAATCAAAGGTCGCCACATGTCACCTATTTGTTGGTTAAAATATTTGCACTCAACAGGTGTCGACCACATGACCTCTGGGGCAGGGTAAAGCTTTGGGAAAGGTCGGCCAACCAGTGCGCCCACACATGTTCCTTGTTATATATATGTATTCCATTGTATTTAACATTGTTTAAATGTATGTGGGGGCGTGGACCGAGCTGGGACTAAGCCCCAGCCCATGGTTGTATGTTATATTGTATGTGACCGAAGCCACAGCGGGTAGACCCACCGTAACTATATTATAACCATTTGATTAATGCACGGTTTGGTATGCCATGTGACCAACATATATATGCATGCAGGTTTAATGATACAATTATCAACGGTTTTAAAAACTTAAGCCGTGTTGTATAGCGCATGGTCAAGTGACGACCATGTGCCCACGGGCCTTGGTAGTTAAGGCCAACGCATAACGGTGCGACAATTTGGACTGGTTGTGCAGTTGCACTTGGTGCCAAGTTTTTATGCTTTAAATTGCTTGTGGGCTAGTTTGAGCCAAAAAAGGTGTGTTTTGTAGATGCAAAGAGAACAAGCTTGAAGGGGAGACTTCCAGGAAGCCTATCTACTTCATTTTTTGGCCAAATGAGGTGCCGAAAAAGCCCATCTAGGGGTTTTTGGATGTTCTGAATCCATTGGAGCAGTCTATTTGGAATTTTGAGCATTATAAAGCACATTTTTGAGCACTTTGAGAAAATAATACAAATGATTCATTGTAAGCTGGACCAGGAGATGTAGCCCAAGAGAGGGGTGAACTCCTTTATCATTTGTTGTGTTATGTGTTTTATGTTCATTGATTATGCTGTTGTTTATATGCATCTTGAATGAGTAATTCGTTTTAAATTTGTGTTTGCAAATTTGATCCATTTTCACTTTAACACATCAATTTAACTTGCAAATATTTTCAAGTATACAAGTCTTCTTCATTTTTAGATCAGGTGGGAAGTAGTATAAAAATTTCAAAAAAGGATTCCAAAGTTGGTGATGTTAATGCAAGCAGGATCTACCATTTCTTTTACTGCATTTTTATTTAAAAATGGCTGGAACATGATTTTCAAAAGAAATGGAAAACATAAATATACATGTTGTCATAGCATATTTAAGAATCAAAGCCTTGGCTCCATCTAAGTCTAACAAAAAAATGTGATTCAACTAACAAAATGTAAAAACCCAATTCAAAACAAAGGTTGTATGACCTAAATTTGATGAATTTGAAACAAATTACCGGAAATTAAATCTCTTTCCATCTCGAGTGAGAAGATGTTCACTCAAATTCCTTTGGTGAAGCTCCTATCAAGGTGTCGGTTAGTAATATTGGATGAAACATGGTAATTTCCTTCTAGACATATGGAAATGGGAGAATGATACAAATGTTTTCCTTGTGGATTACAAAAATAAGTTGTGATCCCCCTCTAAGCACATGAAATGGGTCATTCATGAATCGTCTATTTTCACACATCTAGTTAATTTATATGAAAATATATAATATTACTATGAGAAGGAAAATGGTGGAAATGGTGTGAAAGGTTTTTCATAAGTAAGTTTGGAGGGGTTTTTCAAGCCACAGTCTATCGTCGAGCCGGAGAAAAAATCCCCAAATTTATTTCATGAATAATTTATATAATGCCCCCTCTATTGGCACTCGCCGCCCCTATCCACAATACCATATTACACAACATTTAGGAAAAATCCCTACACCCTTATTATATGGCCAATATATTGAGTAGGATTCCAATTAATAGTTAATACCCGTATATGAACGAATGTGATAAGGTATTGTTTAGTTAGTGGAGACCCCGTGAGAGAACATATGGTGACCATCCACGAAAAGATGAGTACCTTGGATAATAAATAACTACGTATTTATTATATATATTATATAACTACTTATTAATATAGGAGAATGTGTTCTAGATGTTGCCCAAACATCAACACTCCCTCTCAGCGAGGGAGACATTATTCATCTTGTCTCTGAAGTATACAAAATTCACCCTGGACTCATGAAACTTGTCTGTCAATCCTGTGATATGTCTTTTTCCCACCCGAATCCAGGGGAAACTCCCTCTATGGCTCTCTCTCTAAGCCAACTAAATATATTCTCCTATTGTTCAATGGTCTTCCTAGAATATCAAAATATTCTCTTTTACGAAAGGTCGTCTAGAGGAAAGTTCATCCCGCAACTACCAAAACATCAACAGATATGAGGTTGCATTTCAAGTAAAAATATGTTCTATATTTTTTATTATTAATTATGACATTAGAGCCACATTTACTTGATGCAAGTTATTTTAATATTGATCTTTTGATATTTAACTATTACATTGCATCTTTATTATATGTGATAGGAAATGAAGTTGGAATTTGATGAAGCTAGGACCTATCTCTTTGCATAGATATTGTCCTAGTATTAAAGGGTAAATAACTAATTTTTTTTTTTTTTTTTACTGGGGGAATCGACAACTCACGGTTCTTGTACTCGCGTGACACTGGGTCGATCCCTAGGCGACTACCACTATAACCCCAGGTGCAAACACCCAACCCGCAAGAATGGCGCACGAGTAAGTCCGGGTGAGAATCAAACATGAGAGTTCATTTTACAAATTTCCTTCCATTTACACGGCACTTGCCAATCCATCTACACCCGTGCGGGCGGTAAATAACTAATTTAACAATACTTCTTCTAAGAAATAATGGGCTCATTCAAGTAGATGAAATTTATTTGATGTCTAGCTCTAATATCTTGGTAAATTTTAATGGTTTGTTTCTTTGTTGCATTTTTTCAAGTTTGAAAATTTGGGTTTATTTTGGTTAAAAAATGTGGTTGTCCCTTGAATGATTCTAGTTCTCATTTGATGTTTGATTGAACCCTTTTGTTGTGGCATGATTGGTTTAATCTAATTTCCATTGAGTTAAGGGTTTGGGTTAATGTTAAAGATATGTGTTGAGGGAAAAAATCTTGTTTTCATAACTTTGTCATGTTTATTTGACAAAAATATGGTATTATGATTAATATATAACTTTGGTTATTCTCTCCGAACTCAATGTCTTTTCCATAATTATTGTTATTTTATTTATATATTTGATTTTTCAAGGAAGTAATTTTTTATTTCCTTTCACTTTGGGGCATCACTTAAGCATATTCACCTTTTAGGATCTACTATGTTTATTTTATATTTTCTTTGAAAATAATTTTTGGTTATTTAGAAAGGGAAATGAGCTCTGCTTAGCTAAATGAAGAGAAAAATGGCCTATGCACTAGGTTCCTATGTGCTTATCATAGGCATGGATGATTTTAAAGATGGACATTTATTTTAAAATGTAGAAACCTTGGCGAATCTTACTAATCCTTCATATGTAAACTATAAATGTATGGCGATATTTTAGTAACAATATTCAAATTTCTAAGGATTTTATATAGTTTTTGTAAAATTTTGGCAATTTTTGAGGTAAAATAATTTATCCTATAGAATTTGGGTGAATCATTTTTAAAATAATGAAACACTTTTTTGGAAAAACCATGGAAAATTAGCTCATGAGCAAAATTTATCCCCTAAATCATCCTTCATCATAGGATACCTATTAGCATGATACTCACATTCATTTAATGCAATTATACTTTTGATTCCAAGACTAAAAGAGCATTACATCTCGCTACTAGAGGATGAGAGAATGTTTATTGCACTATAGTTATTGAATTCAAAGTTGAAGAAAAATATTTATAAACAATATTAAAATTAACTCATTACATAGTTTTTGCTAATAATGCACATGTTATGGATAGTTTCATGTAACTAAGAAAGATTTATTCCTATTGTTTCTTGTATCACATCGAAAAAATTAGATTTCTATATAATCCTGGATTTATTTCTTCATTACTTTTCTGCAACTCAATTTTGGTAATCAATCTGTAGTAGGATACAAGTGTTAGACATTGCATGTGCTACCCTTAATGAGATTAAAAAGGGTGATAGAAATTTGATTTTTCACTGTACTACTGCCAGGTATAGATATACATGATGTCATCATATCCCTTACTCAATCTACATCTCTTATTGTTAATGTTGAATCATGGAAGTCTAACTAAGACTATGTTTTTTTCTAAGGCCTAATCTATGCCCAATATTTATTATAAAGTTATGTGTCCCTTTACTTTTTTATAAGAAAATAAAAATATAGGGAATAAAAGAGAACTCTCTTCCTTGGAAAGAGGTCCTTTTCTAGTAAAAATGGATGACCAGAGAGGAATTCATGCATGGAATGTGACCTATCAATACTCTTATACTTTTGGAGTTATTGATGGATATAATTATGTGCGCTCCTATTTAAGAACATCCTATGATGAACTTGTTTGAAGGTTCCTTTCATAATCGATGAATCAATAATAAAGAATCCATAATAGAAGTGGTAGAGCAAAGATTAATATATCATGAGATTAACAGAAGTGGTGGTCAGGATCAAGACATATGAGATTTGTGGTGAAATATCATCAAAATTGATAGAGGGATATGCAAGAGGGTAGAGTGAGAAAACTGACAAACATAACCCCTAATGTTTGTAGCATTGTCTAGAGGATGGACAGATTATGTTTCTTTTTCTGAATATGTAAAATGAGTATCTTATAGTTTAATGAATACATTTTACTATTATTATATATGGTTTTATACTTTATCAAAAAAAATTCCAAGACTTTATAATATTTTATAATTCAGTGAAAGATGAACACCAAAAATTTACAAGAGTTTATAATTCAGTGAAAGACTAGCCAAGATTTTACAAGTTTATATAATTGAATAAAAGATTCACCAAAAAATTATATGTACATATTATATTATTGATCAAATATCCTTCATGTTTTTCTATGTATCATGGAGATTCTCCCATTTATTATACATATATGTTTTGGGGAGTTTCCAAAATCATCCATGCCAAGTCTCCAACATGTTATCCTCTTACTCGTATACAATCATGAAGTCCTAGAACCACCTAATGTATTTCACAGTTAAGGATATATTTTTTATCCTAAGTGTCTTTCTAGATTCCTATTTTTCCTCCTCCTACCTTATCTTTCAATCAGTTATCGATGTGAGAGAAATTGAGGTGGTTTCATTACTGTGTTATATATTTATATCATTAAAATGAATACAATGAGGAATAGTAGAGGATATGTGATCCAGATTTTTAATGAGAAGAAAATGAAGGAGGAGATATAAGAAGGAAAGACATAAAGAGATTGCAATAAACAAAGAGATAGTGTAATACTCAAATTCTATTAATGAAATGAAATGTGAAGAACTGTAAAAATATAAAGTGAATGAACTCTCTAGAATGATGATAGCTTGTCTACGAGAAGAGATGTGATGTTTATGCTCATTTGCAAGAAGATGTCATAAACATGAGGCACGAAATTCCTTTTTAACATAAAATGTTAATGAGAAAACCTTCAAAATTCAAAACCCTAACCTCAATAGATGAAACACCAAAAGGTTTGTAGGCCCTCATGGGGGTAGTTGATGCATCAACTTCCCGAGCGCATAACTTTTGCATACGATCTTCATTTGGGGTGCATGATAACTCATTGTAAAGGTATAACCGAGAAGTATACATTCATACCAAGCTGAGGCAAGAGACTTGTATTATATTATTGGTCCTGCAACATAAAAAAAATGTAATTTAGGGCCTCAAATAGCCTCAAATTTTTGGGACCCGAAAAACCATACAAAAACTACCAAGGTGGAAAATTGTGTTTTGAGCTAGTGGAATAAGTGGGTGGTCACTAATATCCACTAAAATCAATATGGCTTGAGGCATTTTCTACCAAACTTCTTGTCCTGTTATTTATTGTGTGTTTTATTCCTTCAATTAGTATTAGATCTCTTATGTTCTTAGGGCCTGGTAGCATCATAGTAGTTTTCCATGGTAGCTAAATTCTGACTTGATGAACTAAGGGATACTCTTGGCATTTCAAATAAAATCTAGTTTGATCTAGTCATTTGAGATTGCATTGCATTTCTAGGTGTATATGACCTTGGATATGCATCAAGAAGAAGATGATGAAAGTAGAGAAGTAACATTTGCATACAAATTAAGGTCCAACATTTGGATCCATGCACTCCCACACATCTATGCTAGCAATCTATTAGATCTGGTATGTAGATCCTTGAAACCCCAAACTAATCCATTTTGATTTAGTGAGACAATATATTTAAATATAGAATTTTTTCCACCACTACCAAATAAATCAACCAAAATACCCAACAATCTACATCATCACCCATAGGAGTCTTCATCTTTGGAATTTGTTGTGCAATTTATTCAATTGATCAATTTATTGTGTGAAGCCTTGTAAATTGAAGTTTGAAGGATTTTATTGAATACAAATCCAAGAAACAGTTGGAGAAAACTATGATGTGCATATAAAGAAGAAAAATATATTCAATATGATGGTGACCACATAGAAAAAGGATTGAGGTTGAAGTGGAAAAGACCTATTCTATATTATTGCTCATTGTATCAGAACCACCTAATGTATTTCACATTTATGGATATAGTTTTTATCCCAAGTCAACAATCTACATCATCACCCATAGGAGTCTCCATATTTAGAATTTGTTGTGCAATTTATTCAATTGATCAATTTATTGTGTGAAGCCTTGTAAATTGAAGTTTGAAGGATTTTATTGGATAGAAATCCAATCAATAGCTGGAGACAACCATGACGTGCATATAAATAAGAAAAATATATTCAATATGATGGTGACCACATAGAAAAAGGATTGAGGTTGAAGTGGAAAAGACCTATTCTATATTATTGTTGATTATCAATTTATTGAGCCTTTATTTGGATAGGAGTTTTTATTCCAGTGATCAGGAGGCCGGATGAGATAAATTGGAGGTTGGTTTCCATTATGTAAATAATCATATATATATATATATATATATATATATATATATATATATATATATATATATATATATATATATATATTACACAATGAAACCACTCAATTTATCTCACACTTCACTAGGAGATAAGGTAGAGGATTGTGGCATTGAGAATCTAGAAATACAATTTGGGATAAAAATTATATCCTAAAATGTGAAATACATTAGGTGGTTCTATGACATCATGATTGTATATGAGTGAAATACTAAAATAACAAATCTATCTTATAATTAAAGGATAATCAGAGGTGATTTGGAATCGGAGCATCATCTAATTTGAATATCAATTAAACTTTAAAACCAACATTCATTGTATTTGGCTTGCAAATAGTATTTTTGTAAGTAATCAAGCTCAAATATAACTTGCAATAGTTTTTTGTAAGTTTCAACCTACAAAAGGAATTGTGTTGTAATTTGCGTGCATTCTTGGTTGAACCCGACACCCATGACTTGCTTGTTTCATTCAATTCCTAAGTATATAGGTTGAGTGGTTAAAACTAAAATCATTATAAAAAAAATTGACAACAACAAAATCAATTTTTCTAGATGGGAAACACATCCTGCAGATGGAAAACTTCCTGGAATAAATTCATGGTTCACTGACTTCTGTTCTATCATACATAAGGATGCTGGGATTTGATATAAATTGAGGTGGTTTAATTCATTTATTGTATATTTGTATCATTAAAATGAATACAATGGGGAATAATGGAGAATATGGATTGAGGCCTTTCACCAACTTTGCATTGATATTTCATTGTGTTTTATATTCCCTTCCATGACAAGTTCAAATAGGAATATCTCTCTTGTTGAGGATTCCACAGGATGCTAGCTACCACAGAAAATCCACAACAAAGAAGCCCACTCTCAAGTAATTTATTGATGATAATCTCCCTCACTCTATAATATCTGGTCACCATTCTTCATGCAACTAGAACTCCCAATAAGTTTCGTACCCACAAAACCCCACTGCGGATTCCTTCAAGATCCGGGACATCTATCTCTTGTTGTCCCAAAAAATTGGTTGTAAAAACTACCTACAATGCCCATTCAAGTTTCTCTTTTACCCATGCATGTTGGATTGTCACATTCCCTAAGGTTGATTGTATTAATCTCCATTCTCTCAAAAAACCATGTGAAGTGACTTTTCACAACAACCCTCTTACATGTGATTAATGATCAGACGGATACACTCAAAATGAACTATAAGGCTTCATAATCAGTTTTGTATATTTTGCATTAATACATGAATATTTCCTTTAGACCCCTTTGACACCCTCTCAGTGTGAATCTTATCCCCATGACTCTAATCCATGTAAATTCTGTATTATAATTACACTTATGTCTATTATTGCGATATTACCAATGTTTACATACTGTAACGCTTTGATGTATAGCTCAGTATATCTAATTTTACATTATACATCACTTAAAACGGGATGTTAAGAAATATAAAGAAGACATATTTCCATGTCATTCTTAAAGGAGAAGGATTAGGTCAACTATTGAAGACACCACTACTATTACACAACAACTAGTAGAAAAATTAAAAGATGCAGAAACAATCATATAAGCAGTCTTCCTTTGAATAACATGCTGAATTTGTAGAGGACTTCCTACTACCCAACACGATCTTTCTAGATAATGCTGAAGAGATGCAATATAGACTCTATTGATACATGAGTTTTACTTAAAAAAGGCATTTACATAGTCCCGATGGTTTCGCTATACATCATGATCCAACAAGCCAACAATGGGCTATGCCTAAAAATCCCTATCAAAAATATGTCATGAAATAAATCACTCATAATCGCAGAATCTCATTTCAGACGTAGGGATCTTCATACAATGCATAATGTTGATAGTTTTCAAACTCGTACTTGAAGTGCCAATTTTCACTGAGGCATTTCAAATCTGATTTTTCCAGAAAACCCTCGGCTGACAAGCTTTCCTTGGGAGATTGACAGATTTGGTCCTTCAAGTCCAGAATGGGGCTTGAGGGAATGCCGATATCATCATCCAAAGCCTCTAAGAGGTAGCACAGATCAATCCCCGAGTCTGAAATGAGGCTTTGGCTGCTAGAGATATAGGAGGCCGGCAAATTATCCTCCGATTTGGGGGCATAAAAAGTGGAACATGTTGCGCTGATCTCTTCCTTCAGGCTTCTCATGACACCAGTTTTGAAATCCTCACTCGGAGCGAATTCTTTTTCTTCAACTGGGGTTTTGTCTAGTTGCAGCAGATGAAAAAACTGGTCTGTTTCTTCACCATTGAAGTGTTTGGGTTCTCGTACATCAATGGAATCCGGCATAACACCTTGCTCTCGGCCTCGTTTTCTAACCGTCTCCGACATTTTTGATAGACTGCACCGAGATTTGAATGCCAAACACAACGGTGAAACCGAGACAAGAGGAGAGGACCATGATATACATATTCATCCATTGAGCTGCAACAATGTTTTTTCTGTAATTATTTACTATGCACTTCTTCAAAATGTTTGGTTACAGACCTTAGGCATGCTTTGCGAGATTGCTCCAGAACGCATCTCTTTCACTTGCATATAAAAAACCCAGCGCTGGCACATGGCTTCGCGTCGAGGAAAGGGAACAAAGGTTCCTTCATTTATGAGTCGAAGAGCCAGTAGAGTCTGGAGCTCAACAAAGCCATGAATCATTACACTCCATTTTCATACCATCTTATCAAAGAACCTCCGACATTCTTAGTCGGCCGCAACCTATCACTCCTCGGAATTTTGGGGAGAAGATATCCGTGGAGCTCCTTCCTTCACTCAAATGAAGACTTGCATAAGCACAACCTACTACGTCAGAGGGAAGGCCAACATAGGCTGTCTGGATTGGGCCATACAAATTTTCTCATGGGCATTTTCTGGCTTTGAAGTGCAGATCATTCTTGATTTCTATTCCCGTTATGTAACCTGCGTTTGCCTAGTTTAAATTTCAAATTTGAATTTAACGCCACAGTAGTTAAAATTTCCAAATCTGAAATGGATGGGAATGGTTCAGTATTGGGTACCTGCAAATGCTAATGGCTTGATGTAAATTCGCCCATAAATAACCTTTCGATCACCGACGGAGGAGGAGACGCCATTGAAGGAATCACCGACGACAGAAATATCATGCCATGCATAATGTATGAATGCGCCAAATAAAATGCGGATCGGAGTTTTATCATGACGTAAGCATGGGATGGGTATGCTGATATTTCACCATCATAGGCAGCCTCCCACGATTGTGCTGCTGCATGGGTGATAGCCTTCACTAAACTTTTACTTCTTGAAAGAGTATTACCGGTGATAAAAACAATTTGTTCTATTTTACAGTGGGCTGGGTTTAAGAAAGAGGTAGTCAGCTGAATTTGGTCTCACCTGGTCAGGCATTGGTTTAGAACGAGTGGGGACTGCCCCTACCTATAATCTATGATCTGTCCAACTTTCGTCAAACACCAGATTCAAGGGAAATCAGAAAACAGTTAGGAAAAACTAAAGAAAAGCAATTTGTTTTCTTGTTGTGGGTTGCTTTACAAGAAAGAGGCAGCCAAAGGTAATCTGTGTGATTTGATCAGAGTTCGGTTGGAAAGAGAGGGGCGCGCCCACCTTATTTAATAAAAGAAAACTGATAAAAAACATTGTTAGTCAAGCAAACTGATAAAAAGCATTGTTAAAGCAAACTGATAAAAAGCAATTTCTCTTTCTTAGCAATTTGTCTATCTTATAGCCGTTGAAGGAAGTGGAAGTGGGAAAAGCAACAGGTGTCTGTATATAGTTTAAATCTTCCACAGTTTCAACACAGTTTATGATGTTGGAATCCAGTTTTTAAGTTTGTGTTTGATTTGTTTGTTTGTCTGTTTGTTTGTGCGTATGTTTCTTGGGCGTTTGAGTCCTGTTTCGATCACCGCAGGTTCGTTGTACTACCCACTTGCCTAAATTCTCTATTTCGGACTAAATGTATTTTTATATTGTCAGGGTTCCATACTTAAAACTAATTTGTAAATTCAAAACTATACTAAAATGAACGATTACTCAGAAATTCAGGTCCCTTTATTTCCTGTCTAATTCGTTACCAGCGAATTTGACCGAAATCTGAAGTCTGCTGTTTGTAATATGTATGTTTGTCATTGTTCATGTTGTGTATCTTTGTGGATCTGATAACTAAGAGAGAGAGGAGAGGAAACCATGGCAGAGCAGAGTATGATGATGGGCCAACCTGATGAGTAGATCATGCATTCATGGTGAGTGTCTAGGGTTGAAAAGAGATCTGTATGGGTATTCTTGTGTTGAATATTCATTTCTTTTTGTTTAGTTTAACCCTTCTTAAATTCTGCTGGGTTCATTTTTTTTGGTTGAGCAGAACAGCCAACGCTGCTGCACAGCCCACCAATGAGTTCCCAGATCTTCCCCACCAAAGAGTTTCTATAAAAAGAAACTCTTCTGCAACGATTTCCTTGGACAAAAGGTTAGTACCTTAGGCTCTCACTGTAGTGTATTCGTTGGGTGCTCTGTTTGAACTCATAGTTCCATTTCATTCTTAGATATTCCTATTAATTGCAGATTGGTCTCATTCTTCAGACCACATTGCATTAGTTGTTGACCAGTGTGTCATTTACTCAATCCGTATTTGGTTCTTCTGCTTTTCTTGCTTTGCTTTCTTCCTCTGCTTTGATGTATGCTCACCTTTATCTAGTGGTGGTGCAAAAATTTGGTAATTTTGTATTCTTTCTTTCCTTTTTATCTTGTTTTCTATGTTGGTTCCTCTTGTCTGATGGATTGTATATGCTCTCTTTCTCTTGCCACAGTGCATGGTTGTTTCCAACTATGATGTGATGCCCAGATCTGTAAGGTCATCACTCAGGAATGTGTGTTCATAATCTTCAATGGCATCTGCATGTATTTTATCCCATGGAGATATCGGTATAGCCAATGGGCACTCTTAGATGTTATTATGTACTTTCTTGGCTGTCTGAGTATAGAGTCAGTGTGCGTCTGTATCTGTGTGCCTTTGGATGGAAGAAATAGGTCTAGGGCCAATGTATGTGATAGAGGAGGAGGCTGGATCAACACCTGCTGCAAAGAACAAAGATAAGGTCGAAGAAAGCGGTCGAGTTGTTTTCAATCATGAAGATCAGTGCTCTCTCTCACATGGTACGTATTGCTGCTCTATTTTCTATGCATCTGCTCTGTTCTTTCTTGCCCCAATTAGTTGTTTCTCTTCTTTAATGTAAATTCATTCTATTAATTAAAATGAACTTTTAAATCCTATCTGCTGCCATCCTTTTGTTCATTAGCTCTCAAAGTTTTCTCACTTTGAAGGTTGGGCTTTGACGGAGCCTGAATAAATTCATTGAGTCCTGAATGTAGAGTTGCATTAATCCAGCTGCTCAAAACTCTAGTCTGTCCTCACCTCAATCCCACAAAACCTGCTGTGTCTGTTTTAGGGATGTAACATATTTAACTTTAGGCAGTAAAATATTTTAAGTCATTTTGGTTTAAGCTTCAGTATGCGGTATATTTTGTTCAATCCCAAAATATTAGATTAGGGATTTCTCTAAAGATATGTTAATAAGTACTTCAAACTCTCTTTAATATTAGTGTTTTTAGATTAGTCGTAATTTTTTAGGTTATTACGTTTTAAAAATAATTTAGAGAGATTTTAGGTTTAGGTATTAGCCTCTTCATGTAAGTCCTTTTACCTCTAATCTGATCGGACCTGCCTCCGCCTGAGCTCCTCCTTTTGTTTAAAATAATTTAAATCGCATTTTTCAAAATTTTATATCACTGTTTTAAATTATATTTTTATTATTGTTCTACATTTTAAAATAATAATAATGTTAATAGGTGGAGGCGCAGCAGTCGAGCCGCAAACAAATCAGTAGAGCCGCCCCATCATATGGTATCAGGAAGGACATTCCCACGAAAATATTCAGCACAGAAGGAACGACGGAAGGAACGGAAAGAACGGACGACACGGAAAGGAAACGAAGAATGGACCCAGGAACTTGACCAAAGGACCGAATCCCCATTATTGGATGAACAGATCTGGCCGGAAGGAATGGACCGAATGGAATGAGGACCCGGAAAAGGACGACGGAACGGAAGAAGACGGACCGAAGAGGACGAACGAAGAAGGAAGACACGGATCCAGTGGCCCATGAACGGAACGCACAGCACACAACATGGACACAAGGACAGAGGACAGAAAGAACGGACACCAGAGCCCGAACACGAACACGGAATGGATCCGGATCCCACGACCGATGGCCGGACGAAGAATCACCAAACGAATGAGACAACCACACAACCGGAAGAACACAACATGGACAGGACCACGGAAGACACAAATACGAACTGAATGAGCCACGGAAGACAACGACCGGAAGACACGGAATGGAGGACAGAGCCGGACACGAGAGGACAGACACGAGACACGAGACACGACACACAAGGAATGGACACGAGACCCGGAAGGAAGACTGACAGGCCCAGGTGAGACAATCCCGAGACATGGACATGAGACACGGAAGGAAGATGACAGACACCAGGACAGGACAAGGAAGGAATGGAATGGAAGGACAGGAAAGGAGGAAGGAACGGACCAGACAACCACAGACACACGAGTGGAGGAAACCACAGAACGAACAGACACACTGAGACAAAGAGACAGACACAAAGACACAAAGAAACGGAGGAACAGACCACAGGAGGAGGAAAAGGAAAATGAGACCAAGACCAAGGAGGAACAGAGGAATGGAGAGGGAGAGAGGCACAAAGGAGATAGACAAGGAAAATATGGGGAAGGAAAGAAAGAGAGGAATGGAGGAAGGAAAGGATGGATGGAGGAAGAGAGGAAAAGGAAAAGAGAAGGAAGAAAAGAGGAGGAGAGGAAAGAGGAGAGGGGAGGAAACAAAGGAAGGAAGAGAGAGGAAGAGGAGAGGAGGAGGAATGAAGGAGAGAGGGGAAGGAGAAGAGGGGGGGGAGGGATGGAATGGAAGGAGAGAGAGGAGAGGAAGGGGGAGTGGAATGGAGAGAGAGAGAGTGGAAGGGGGAAGAGGATACACTGAGACAGAGGAGCCGAGAGGTGGACCCACAAAATATGGAGGAAAAGGATCCCAACGGACACCATGGACTGACACCGACCACAAGGACCACACAGGAAAACGACCAGACACATGGAAATGGAATGACGAAGACACACACAAGGAAAGAAAAAGAGGAGACACAGGAAGACACAGAAGAGAGGAAGGAATGGAACGGAAGGACGGAAGGAAATGGACATGGACCGAAGAATCGAGAGGAAAAAGGAAATACTGAGACACAGACACACAAGGACCGGAACACACAGACACAGAAAAACACAACGGACCCAGAAGGAACACCACGGACCCAGAACGGACAGGAAGAACAGGAAACGAAGGACCGGACCAACGGACGGACCAAGGAAGGAAGATGGACTGGAATGGACGACGAATGGCCACACACGGACAGGAAAGAAAGAATAGGAAGAAGGAAGAAGGAAGAAGATGGATGGAATGAAGGAAGAAAGGAAAAGGCATGGAAATGGAATGAAAACGGAATGGAAATACAGAAAAGAAAAGGAATGGAGAATGGAATGAAGATAGACAGAAATGGAAGAAATGGATGGAACAGAAGACACAGGAATGGAGAGACAGGAAAGGAAGGAAAAGAGGAGAAGAATGGAAATATGGAAATGGAAGGAAAAAAATATGAAAGGAAAGAAAGGAGGAAGAAGAAGGAATAAATGAATGGACACGGACTGAAAATGGAATGGAAGAAATGGAAGGAATGGATAAATGAAAGGAAGATGAAGAATATGGAATGGACACAAATAATGGAAGATATAAAGATGGAATGGAAATGGATGGACAGACGAATGGAAGGATAGAAGGAATGGATGGATGGAGGATGGATAGTGGAGCCACGAAGAATGGAAAGGGAGGAATGGAATGACACAGAGAATGGAATGGAATGGTAGTGGAATGGAATAATGAATGGACATGGAAGATAGAATGGACATATCTGAATAGAATATGGAGAGAAGGAATGGAATGGAAAGAAAATGAATGAAAGGAATGGAAAAGAGACATGGATAATGGAATGGTGAATAGTGGATGGAAGGATAAAGAGAAATGAAGGAGAATGGAAAGAAATAATGGAAATGGAATGCAGGAGGAATGGATGGATGAAATAGGAAATGGTGGATGGATAAAAGGAATGGAATGGAGGAATAATCTATGTCTTCTACCTTGGGATAGACATCTTTAAGAAACTCACCTATAGTCCTCTTAAGAAACCTGAATCATGACTTTCCATTAAATACAAAATGAGGCAAACCTACATTTTTATCTCTAAATACTCAATTAAATCCACACAATAATACAATATTTGTGTTTCACCTTGATCTATAATCATGTCCTACTATATTTTGGTAAATGCAATTTCTTAGAATGTAATGATCGTCACATAAAGCAAAATGATAGGGAACATTACATGCATGTGACCTCCTCTCTAGAGTAAATTTTGTGTTATCTTTTGAGGTCACTATGAAAGTGATTACACCATGTTTGGGGATGCTTCATGTTATGTGGGGTTCATGGTGTGTTAATTACCCTGATTTGTTCTATGATAGAGATGCAGATCGAAGATAGCTTACTCTTGGATTGTCATGCCATGACTGGATTCTTATGCAGAATGCTCCCTTAGGACATTGAAGACCTATGTAGCTTAGTTGATTTTTTCATGGAGCATGCACATAGAGGTTGGTTATTTTCTTGGCAAAATGAGTTTTCTGAGGAGTGCTGGAGATCTTGGAAGAGGACATTGACATATATGGTGACAGACACTCCTATTTATTATATGAAAGTTTGCACTTTACTTGAGGACACTTGGGTTGAGAGGGTGATTATGTAGGTGGGGTGGACCCATAGGTAAAAATGGATTAGGATGGAGCATTGTATCATTGGATCCTTTGGAGGATAAGCATTCAAGACATATCGTGGAGAATTTATCCTTGAACCCTTGGTTTTGTTGGACATGCTTACATGGGAGCTTTACATGTGTTATTAGATATGTTTTTCTTTATGGACTTAATCCACTTTATGATTTTTGGTCTCCTGCTGCCTCATATAAATAAAGGGAGGATAAATTATTTTAATTACTTGTACCTATTTTCTCATAAAATCATGCTTGAAATAGGGTTGTGAGACTCCAGAAAACTTGTCGTAATGTACTCTTCTTCATGATTGTTTTGTTTCAAGCATAGGGTTATTGAAAGTAATTTCAAAGAAAAAACTAGGTTAGGTAGAATTTTAGAATGTTCCATTAGGATAAACCGTAAAGGACCTAAGGAAACATTTTATCATATATTTCCTGTGAGAGACGAAGACTACGGTTTTGTGGAATTTCAAAACCCCGGTGTTACTTGGCGTGCTTATTATGGAGAAACAAGAGAAGATAATGTTTATACTTGTGGGATGCTACTATAGGTTCCAAGGAAGATCTAGAGGCAACATTGAAGGAGGAGTTGGTAGACTGCTCATTATGGTTCTCAGATAGACTCTGACTTTGTATTAGCTTTGAGATAGTTTACAGTTAGGATTTAGACCCAAAGTTAGTAAATTTATCAAATATGATAAGGAAATACTTCCTTTCGATGAATGTTCATTCATGAGAGAGAAAGTTCCTTTCACTAATCAATCACAAATAAGGAATTCTCTCAAATGATTCTTTTTCCTCAATCAAATCCTTATGTAATGCTAAAACTTTTAAATGCCTTCTAATATGCAATCCAATCACTAATGAAGATGCCTTTCTTTATTGTTTTGCATATGAACTAATCAACACAATGCTCATCTTGTTGATTATCTTTTGTATGAAAACCAAACTAGCACAAGAAAAATCTACAACAATACACCCCTTTCATCATACTAAAAACGAAAAGCAAAGGAAAGAAAACAATCAACTCAAAGAGAAAAACTCACACCCAAAGCAAAAGTTGGAGAACAATGATCTTGAATGAAATCGAGATGAAGAGGTATATAGGCCTTTTATGACCTTTCTCACTGTGGTTCCTTTTTGTCAACTGGATGAGGCTATAGAAAAATAAAATATAGGTTTCCAAAACTTCATCAACAAAAAACTCAATAGTACAGTGAAGAAGGCTACAAAATCCGAACAACAAGATGTTTATTCTTCAAAAAGAAATATGTCAAGGCTGAAAGGGAAGCAAAATTGACTCACTAGATCACTCAACAGAGGAGACAGAGGGCAAAACCTAAAAAACAATTTAAAAGGTTTTAAATAAAGATATTATGCCTCATACAAAAGGCAAGGAGCATTATAGTGATCTCAGGTAAGGCTATGGGGAGTGTTATTCTTCTTAACACTGGGACATGGACACTACAAGTCTAAAAAGCTCCTAGAAATGCTCAAAAATCAAAAATTGTAATTAATTCCGACAATTGAAAGTAAGTAGGATAAGGTATGAGCCAACTGTAGCTCATGAAATCCAATTCAAAAAAGGGATGAAACTGTGTCCTAAAATAATCAAGCATATAAAAATAGGTCAATGAGGAGAAATCAAACTATGAGAAGTTTCCTGGATTCCTGAGTCTATTTCCAAAGGAGTCAGCCAGGCCGGCTAGAGAAAATTCCTCAGATAGGTAGATCGTCTGTAAGAGCTTGACCCTAACTCCAGATAGAAAATGATTAACATGACACTAACTCTTTCAAATCTATCTAAACTTAACACATGAGAAGGAAGGACATTAAGTACCTCTTATCTACGCTTGTCCTTGTATCGCCCGAAGTTGTGTCTCCAATCCTTTGTCTCACTGACATCAAGTGATTGAGACATTGAAGGAGGCCTGAGAAAGAGACACAGGAAGGATCATCTCCAGACGATACAACCCCTCTATAACAACAGCTCTCACTTAATCACTTTAGGCCGATCGCAGGTTTCCTCCAGATCACAAGTTCTATCAACAAAGCCTCTTCCCTTCCCACCATCATAGAGCCTACTTAAATATGTTAAGAGAGGCTTAACCTCTTAACCTATATAAACAAGATCCATGATGGTGGAAAGGGGGAACCTTCTCCTTAGATCAGGATCCTTTGATGAAACCAAGAATTCTAATACAACTTCTTCCTAATCTCTAGAGATCCTCCCCTATTCTCCTCACCCAAATAACTACTGCCTCAGATTAGGCAATGCTCCTTAGAAGGGGCATCAGAGTGTCAGAGCTTCCCCCGGTAAGATTTAGGGGAGCACCAGTGCTTTCAGGATGATCAACGCTCCTTCAGAGGGGGCAGGGGAGCGTTATAACGCTCTGTTAATCCTTGTAGAGGAGCGTCGTTCTTCTAGGGCTGGTATAGGGGAGCGCTCCTCCTCAAAACCTTTGTTTCAAAGCTCTCTTCAGGTGTTAAGAGTTATTTGACTTTAGTAAACCAGTTATCCTTCTTGAAATCAAGCATATGATATGTTATAAGTGTCTCCCTAGTGTCGTTGACATGGCAGTATGGTCGAACATCATTTGCGACACTTGTAACCAACTTCCGACACTTGCGAAACTTGTAAGGAAGATGCGACACTTACGACAATTGAGAGGAACATGCGACACTTATCCAACTGAGTAATTTTGACGTGTAACAGTATTTGGCTTGCAAATAGTATTTTTGTAAGTAATCAAGCTCAAATATAACTTACAATAGTTTTTTTGTAATTGTCAAATCAAATAAACTTGAATTGTGTTGTAATTTTCAGGTGCATTCTTGGTTGAACCCGACACCCATGAATTCCTTGTTTCATTCGATTCCTGAGTCTATAGGTTGAGTTGTTTAAACTAAAATCATTATAAATAAATTGACAACAATAAAATCAATTTTTCTAGATGGGAAACTACAATCTGTAGATGGAAAACTTTGGAAGAATTCTGGTTCAATGACTTGCAATTTTATCATACATAAGGATATTGATTTTGATAGCAATGATGTGTAAATTTTTTATTATATATTTGTATCATTAAAATGAATACAATGAGGAATAATGGAGAATATGGACTGAGTCCTTTTCCACCTAAGTTCTTGTATTGATATTTATTGTGTGTTATATTCCTTCATAGCACAAGTCAAATAGGAATATCTCTTGTTGAGGATTCCATGGATGCTAGCTACCACACGAAAACCCACAACAGTAAGCTCACTTCTCTAGAGTAATTTATTACATGGGAATTCTCACTCTACATGCCTAATACCCTTCTTCTTCATGCAACTGCAACTCCAACAAGCTACCCACAAACCCCACTATGGATTCCTTCAAGATCCAACATTCATATCTCTCTTATTATCCCAAAAATTCGTTGTAAAAACTACCTACAATGCCCATTCAAGTTTCCCTTTTAGCCATGCATGTTGATTTTCACATTCCCTAAGGTTGATTGTATTAATCTCCATTCTCTCAAAAACCATGTGAAGTGACTTTTCACACATAGCCTCTTACATGTGATTAATGATTGGGGATTTTATACACTATACACAATCATAGTTTTAGAAAGTAGTTTTGCATTAATACACATGAACATTTCCCCCTTAGACCCCTTGGACACCCTCTTTTGTGGAATCTTATCCCTCATGGCTCAATCCATGTAAATTTGTAGTGGGAATTACATTTATGTTTATTATTAAGATATGCAATGTTTACATATTGCATCGCTTGGATGGTGGTCATATATCACATTTACATTACACATCACTAAAATGGGGATTAAAAATGGGGATGTTAAGAAATATAAAGAAGACATATTTCCATGTCATTCTGAAAGGAGAAGGATTAGGTCAACTATTGAAGACACTACTACTATTACACAAGAACTAGTAGAAAAATTAAAAGATGCAGAAACAATCGTTACATAAGTAGTTCCTCCTTTTGAGGAACATGTTGAGTTTGTAGAGGACCTTCCTAACAGTCCAACGCATCTTTCTAGATAGTGTTGAAGAGGATGCAAAATAGACTCCATTGATACATGAGTTAACTAAAAAGGTTATTAGTATCTTGTTAGGGAAAGTCCATTTGAAACCTTCTTATAAAAAATTTTTAAAGATTAATCACAGATTAAATAAGGAAATTAAGGTTTTATGCTATAAATAGGGTTTTTCCCAAAGGACATTGAAGGAACATATATCGAAGGTAAGGTTGGACACATTAGTTCAATCCCTTGATGAGTGGGCCTAGATACCTTCTAAGTTTCATGAAGGTGACCAAGCAATGAGAGAAACAATTTCTATGGAAGCAACCCTTAGGGTTACTACTAATCCTATGGATTCCACTCAAAATGTTAATGGCATTGCTATTGATCCCATGTATATCACTCAACCTACTTCCTACTAATCCTATGGATTCCACTCAAAATGTTAATGGCGTTGTTATTGATCCTACGTATATCACTCAACCTACTGTTACTTTTTATCCTACTGCTACTAAGCTAGTTGATGAGCCCATTGTTGAATATTTCATTATACCTACTTTTTCCACTCTGTCTATCAATGTCATTAAGCCTATTGTTGATATTGTTAATGAAGAAATTATTGAAGATATCACTCTTGAATTTGTTACAGATCATGTTCCTAAATTTTCCAATGTTGTTGGTTGTATTGATGAAGAATTTATTATATCTTCCACTATTGTTATTGATCATGTCATATCTTCTACTTTTCCGATGAGAGACATTACTATTGATTTCATGGAAAATCTTGGTTCAGCTACTAATCCTACTACTATAGACAAAGTTTTTATGTATAATTGTGTAAAAGAGGTTCTTGTTGAAGTTGCTACATAAGTGGTTATAAAAAATGATGTTGAAATCACTACTGAACACTTTAATGAAATCATGGAGATTGCTATGGATCCTAATAATAATATAATCACCTAGATGTCTACAGAGCTTCTAGATGAACATATTGATCCTTCCATTAACCTTGTGGATATGATTGATGTTAAACCAACTATAACTATTGAAGAAGCCTTGGAAACATCTGAGGATAGTAAGCCATGTGCTAGATATTTTCTTAAAGGTCACACTATAGAACCTATGATAGCATTCATGGATGAGACATGTATATTTATGTAGATACTTTGATATAATATAACTAACTTTCTCAATTTTTCCCTTCCAATATCTTTGTGTATGAATTAAGTGGAATTAATTATAAGTGTTGAGTTAATAGTTATCTACTAAAAAATTTCAGCAAGTTGTTGTGAAGAGGAAGGACCCACTATGAGGATATATGTCTTGTATTAATTTTTGTTTCGTAATTAGTTACAATAATGTCCATAGTTTAGTGTTTTACTAGTTTTTGTAGATTGAATGAATGTATATACAATTTTTACTTAATAGTTTGTAGTGTGTTGATACAAAAAATTGAACATATTTGTGTGATGTTGATATTTAAGTTGTAGATGCAATCATTTTTCAATTGTTATGGTTTTTATATTTTAATGCTCTGTTTCTCGTTACTAGAATTGGATTTCTAGTTAGATTAGAACATCATGATAGATTTAATTTTCTAAACAAGTTCTTGAGACTTGCACAAATTTTGCACAACACTTTACAAGCATACAAGCTCCAGGTTTATAGTTAAATGCACTAGCAATCTAGATACCCTATTTAAAATTAATAAGGTATCGATGAAGCATATCAGAGTTTGCTCAAGGAATATATTGGCATTCATAAATCATATGTCAATTCTCTCGTATATTATTGAGACCTTTCATAGGATTCATTTTGTAAAAGTGCATCATGTAATGGATGTATCAAATACCCTTTCTTGTATAACAAATGCCCAAATTCATCAACCATTATGTCCTCTAAAATGATCAAGAATAAACATAAGGAGGATATAGTGAAATTTGAAYRTGTATCTAGAAAAGGGAGGCCAAAGTGAYGAAMACCTCGAGTTTGATTTCCATGTGTAATCATTCCAGATAGACTAACTAGAAAATTATAGGCAATGCTAAATAAWTTTTCCTTCCTTCTTGRCCTTGGTATGGAAGTGTTCATCTTGTCCATATTTTCATGCATAATTCTCAAGAATTTTCTAGGATTCCTCTAATTCCAATCAATGAGCATAGTAGGCTAAGAGACAACTTGTAATGTACTCATTGTGAAAAATTTAAACTTGGTGCCAATATTTTAGCATTGTTGGGTCAATGGTGCCTCTAAGTTTCTAGAAACTTTCATAGCACTCCTCACACTTTGCAAAGGATGTGTTCTCTTTAATTGCAAAATATGTAAAATTCCTTCTCCATATATTGTTTAAGATGGATTGTCACACTATATGAAGTTTAATCTTGGTAAGGTCCTCATTATAGCTTTAAAGTACTATTTTGTGTGTATAATTTGTAGGAGGCAATTTGAGAGGAATCCTTGTTGAATATTGATGCACTTGATGAGTTTGGTGAGGATATATAAATTTACATTCACTATCTTCAAAATTCTAGCTATTATTTCTAAAGTATCAAGCCTTGGTTTTTCTATCCCACAATTTCCATTTACTAACTTTTTGTCACCATTTAGAAATTTCATCTTGTAACTAAGTAAGGTGGCTCTTCGAATACATATGGTTTATACCATGAATTTTGACAAACTTTAATGCCATAAAATTTCATGTTAATCAAGATCCTTTTCTTTTTTTTTGTCATTCATGTTTGTAACTACATTTTATTCCAATGAGTTGAGCACAAATTCCATTCTTTCATTCTCACCACTGGCTTTAATAAAGTTCCACCCATTAGTTAATGACTCATTGGTTACTTTATAAAGACATTCATGTTTACAACATCTTTCATTTCTTAATCATTTTATAAAGTGATATGTACATCTTTTCACTAGAACCTATTTTTCTTACACACCCATGAGTTGAATTTGTCCTTAGGTGCTTGTGGTGATTATATGGTCTTGTTATCACTAACTACTATCCATAAGAGCAAGTCATACCAATGGGATATTCAAATTATGGAAGTGTATCTTCTATGATCTCCACATATTCACCTCTACCTATGGTGAAATTTCCTTCCACTTCACATTTAATCAAGCACCACTAAGGTACACTAACTAGTGAATAGGCCACCTTGTCAAATAACCCTATGAAATACTAAAGTGGGTGAAAGTTTTTTTGAATATTTTAATATGAATACCAAAATGAAGAAAATCTAACTACTTAATTACACCACTTCTCCTTTAATCACATTCGTAATAGTTTCCTCAACAACATACTTATTCTTGTATGAGCATATATGAGTTAGCTTCATTGATACACCTTTAAACTTGAAGTTGTGATCTTCAATATGAGAAGGGAGTGACCATTTTGATTAGTGGATCCCTTGAAACTGTAATAAATATCCTACCTTTTGGTCTAACATTTTATCTATTTTCCAAGATACTATATTGTAGGGTTTCACTAAGAGGGAGCATGTATTACAAAGTGATAACATTATTTCCACCATTATAAAAAAATTATTTCATACCAACATCTCTCCTTGAATAATGCGGTCCTCAAGAACATTTGAGATAAAAATCAAGGCTCTGTGTTCCTCTTTATTTGAACATATATTTTTTAGTATGACATGGTGTGGAAGGAATTCCTTTAAAATTTTAGTGGAAAACCTACATCCAATTTAGAATTCCTTCCTCCCTTTTGTACCAACATTCATAGAACCATATTGCACCACATGATATTCACACCCTAATGTAGAATCATCCCATGAATCTATATCATCCTCTAAAGCACTTTCATACTTTGACTAACTACACATTTAGTCACCTATCAAAACATAATTTAAGGTACTAAGAATTCATTATGCTTACAAATTTTCATATTAGGCTAAGAAACAATGTACATTCCACAATGAGTGTCTTCCAGTGTTTTGAGTTATTCAACCAAACAAGAAAATGAAACCTTCCAATTTAAAACATTACCAACATTAACAACAAAACAATCAGATCTGACATCATTACAATGTAGTTATTTTCTACTTGGGTATAATTTACCTTATGAAACCTTTTAATTTCTCTAAAATAAATGTACATACTCTCCATCCATAAATGAAAGAGACATTATTGATAATCTACAATTTAACAAAAAAACCACTTGTCATAGTAAATACAATGACATGTATATTTACAAAAAAAAATCGCATTGATTCATAGATTTATGAAAAATTGAATTGAYCCCCCACAAATACGAGTATGAGAAATTATATTTATAATACATTGATAAAATTTTGAAATTTAAAATTCTTAACCATCTATGAAAATTTCCTTGCAATAATAAGTTGTATCAATAGATGAGTAAGTTCAATTATTTCATTTAACTAATCCCTTTTGGTATTTTGAATTTGAAATTGTCTTATAAAAAGATTTCGGCCATTCGATAAGTTCAAAAATAAGGAAACAAAATTTTGAACCATGAGATGGGTGGTAGTAGTCCCAATTTCAAGATCAACATTGATCTCAAAATTGGGAGCTATCCACACAAATATTTGAGAAAGACCATGAATTAGCAATTAGGGTCGATTATGAAATCGAGACATACGATAGGCACATTAGTGAAAAGAGGGCCAAAATTGACACTCAAGCCCGATCACCAAATTGGGAAAAGTTTTAGCTAAGGAAGGTAAGGAAGGGCCCCAATTTTGAAATTGAGGTGGATCACCAGTTGGGAAAGGTTTTGTCAAAAGAAGATAAGGAAACCCACCAATTTGGAACTCGAGCGAAAGGAAAAGTACAAAATTTATAGAAACACAATTTGAATTCAAACTCAAAAAACATGATAGGATTTAAAATAAGAATATAAAAAAATTAAACTAAAACTTCAAAAAGAAGAAGTTCAATTTGATGGTTGAACATGGGTTAAAAGTTTTTAATAATATAAAGAGATTGATACGAGGGCTCAATTTGAAGATCGGGCCTCCTCTTCATGAATCCTTTCTCCAATTTCATGATCGATTCTAACGGATAAATAATCTCCTCCCTCTTCGAATGATAGTGAGAATGGGTCCCATTTATTTCATAGGTACCTATTCTCATATCGACCCATTTTTTTTTCAAGCTCTTCGCATACTAAGAATTTTGCAGCTCATATTGGATTCCACGAGGCATGATAACACTCATGTATTAATGTGTGTTTAAATAACATGTTGTCATTTCCTAGTTTAATTCCATCATAACTCGAATGAACACCTTTTTGAACTTAGAAATAAATGCAACATTCCCTTTCAATTTTTGAAATACAATGTTGTCACCTACATTAGAAAACCCGTGAAATGTTGAGTTGTCGGGATAATTTTAGTTAATTTGGAGAAACATAAGAATAATATAGCTGTATAGATATATTAGGTTGGGTAGTGGTTTTGTACTCTATATTTGTATCAAACATTGTGAGAAAATAAGAGAAAATAAAATTGCTAAATTGAAAGGGATTATTATTTTCTTATTGTTGATGATTGTTTTATGTATTTGGGAATGTAGTTCTATAAAAATGCTTTGTTTTATCTAAGGGATATTGATATAAACCTTATCTACAACCATATTTGTCATATCCATATACTTTCATTATTTTCAATACCCAATTGAGTATGCATGCAAGCAATGGTGTGTCCCTTTGAGTATGCATACAAGCTAGATGAATTGTTGGTAGATATCATATGCAACACATGGAACTATAGAAGGTTTCCATGGATTGGTGTGAAATTGTCAAAGATAGGCACCACTTCTTAAGATGTAGTATTTTTTTCATTTAACTATTGTTAGCAATAGTGTCTCTATAAGTGCAACATATTTTAGGAGCCCTTTTAATGCAAGCATTGTAATAAATTATCCCATATCACCACTAGTGAGTTTAAGGTTATGAATTTCTCTATTAGTGGATATAAGCCTTTCTCCAATATCAAATGAGAATATCTTCCATATTGTAATGGGATTCAACGGGAAATATTACTGGTAGGTTTTTTTGGTTCGCAATCAAAAAGAGGTGATTGAACTCTAGATTATATAATTATTTATTTATCGCAAGATTAACTAAAATACAACGAGACACACAATTTCTAATCATTGGATACTTTTTTTTTGTTTGTTAATTGGTCCAGACCTTCTTGGCATTGGGATTAACCTTTGGCTTGAGAAACCGTGACTCAGGGGCATCTAAGCCGTCAAAATCACTCTGGGATTGCACCCGGCCTGAGTCACACCAACCCTTGACATGGTTGGATTTTTTGTCCCTGCAGGTTTCAAACCGGTGACTTTTCAACACGGAGTGGCTTAAAAACACACTCCATCACTGACTGTCCTACACCTCGGGGACTTCTAATCATTGGATATTATTCGACATAAAAAAAAAATAGAAAGTATTAGTTCTAAAGAGAAAGCAATGATTTTCCATGAACTATTACCTAAATATTTGACATTTATGACCAATGTATTTGAAAGTTATGTAACAAAGAAATATTTTGGATATGGAACCAATCAAGAAAGAGATATTCTTTCCAATCATATTATTAGTCATGACATGTATTTAAGTTTTCAAATGCATAGTTTTGAGTGATACACAAGGGATACATAAGGAACTCGAAGTCACTGAGATATTGATGAACACAAATGGTTCAACATGTTTATAAACATGTCAGGAAATCTACATGGGACCAAAATCAAGGTCTTTTGGGCATCAATTATTTAGTCACATTTCCTTAGTAAATACTTCATTAATTTGTTTCTTTGATATCTATCAAATTTGGTTTAGAAAATCAACAAGATGATAGTGCTATGGAGGCCATGACACCTCTTGTGTGAGTTTTAGTGTATTTTTTTGGTTGGATGGCTAATATGAATCTTTTTGATAATGTACAAAACCTTGATTATCTTAGTCCCTCAACTAGCATTGTTATGCATTTTCTTACAGATCTTTATTCTCAATAAGTGGTGTACAAAACTTTAGGATCCATGTTGCTACAATAGAGATAGACATGTGACTTGAATGAAGTAGTTAAAACTTATAAATGGTACTATGACACAAAATCTAAATATAATCACTATTTATTATGAAGTTTGCCTCATCTGTTATGGATATTTATGAGGCTCAATACCAATAGTCTTGGATCGGCTTCTTAAGGCGAAAAGTATGGACAAAATTCCCACATATAAAACTCAAATTTTTAGAAAATTCTTATCCCGAGTAATGCATTAAGAATTATATTTCATAACTTACTTTGTAATCTTTTGAAGCAATTCTCGAGTGCTCTAAGTAGGTTTGGTAGCTCTTTCTTTCATGTACACAAGAGAAACTAGCATTAATTGAAATGTGTCTCTTCCCCTCACAATTAGAGATTCTGATGACCCCTTGTGGGATCCCTATGGATGCTTAAAAAAGGTTACTCCTACCTCTCTACAAAGAAAACATCAATTTAAGGCCACTTGAAAGTTGAAAACCTATGATGGAGAAAGCCTTGTCCTTGGAAATTTTGCAATGAATTTGGAGACAAAAGTTCCTACAAATGAAAAAATCTTAGATCTCTGAGAATTCCATAAAGATATTTGTTGGTTCATAGGGTGACAATTATTTATTTATATTATACTTGTTATGGCATCATATTTGGGAGTACTTGTAGCAAACTTTCTATAATTAGAATTTTGAATGGTTTTCAATTCATTGTTTGAGCATTTTACATAACTATTTATTATTTAGTAGCAGATTGCATTTGTTGATCTTATCGTATGGCTTATGGAGAGCCTATAGAAATATTGAGAAGGAAAAAAAAGGTTTATGTGGTTAATGTTATCATACATATTGAAAAAGGGTTTTCATATTCTATCTTCATCTTATTACTTGATGATTTGAGATTCTCTACTAAATTTTCTCTAATAGAGGCTCTATATATAAATGATTCAAATGGTATTGGCACAATTTTTTCATTAATAAATGAACAATATACCATAGATGGGAGGGAGAAACAATTACATAAAAATGGAGCTTCTTGGGAACATAAAGAGATAGACATTCACTACAGAAATTTTGTTAAAGCTTCAAGGAAAAACCTTTCAAGAAAGGAAATTTTTTAATGAACCTATTTTTTTGATGGTTTGATGATTAGTCAACAACCAACAACAAATTTAATTAGTAGAGTAGCAGAGGACTCCATGCCACAATGTTAGGCATTTGAAACAACCTTTTTTAAGTTTCCCATCATAAGTTAGGATCACCGATAACAAATATTGACTATGAACCCATGGTCTAGTGGAGCTAATTCTTCCCATCTCTCAAGAGATTGCCATGGCATTTTGGAGGATTAGATCACGATGGTATTTTGGAGAGTTAGTGATGAACATATCTTTCCAAGTGTTTGACACCAATTCTCACATACCTCGACATTTTTTAAGTAATAATAAGACATACAAACTTTGTGAAAAATGAATACTTCTTAAACATATTTTATTTTCTTTCCACCAAATAAATTAATATGTAAATAGTACACAAATTCCCGACACAAAAACCATACCAATAAGTATCAAGTGTTTTCTTTCCATTCATATAGAAACAAGGACCTAAATGAAAAATCAACTATTAGGAATAACACGTTCACTT
>SNQJ01S0030513.1:87582-113788 GCA_010110895.2 Picea sitchensis | reverse complement strand
TGGGGGGGGAGAGAGAAGGGAGAGAGATAGGGATGGAGGGAGAGACAGAGAAAGGGAGGGACGGAGGAGGGAGAGAGAGAGGGAGAAAGGAAAGAAATAAATGGACGAAGTGAGATATAGATAAAGGGAGGGAGATAAGGAGGGAGAGGGAGAGGGGAGAGTTAGAGAAAAATAAGGGGGGTGAGAAGGGTAGAGAAAAGAAGGATCGGGGGAAGAGGGGAAGAGAAAATGAGGAGGGGGGTGATAGAGGGGGAGAGATATGGGGGGTGAGAGAGAGGAAGAGAGTGGGGGAGAGATACGATAGGGAGAAGAGAGAAAGGAAAAGAGGGAGAGAATGAGAGAGGGTAAGAGGGGGTAGAGAGAGAGAGAGAGAGGGTGGGGGGAAAGACTAATTTTATCAATACATGTGAAAGTTATAATTATTTGACTTTACATCATATTATTAATGTTCTCCATTATCTATTTATATGTCTTATAGAATTTATAATTTCATTACTAATAAGAGTTGTTATAAACTTTTTTAATAAAAAAACATAGTTATATACTCTTTTTTTTTAATTATAAAGACAAAAATGTCCATACTTTCTTCTCCCTTAAGTTTATAAATATGTAGTGAAATATTTAGTAATCTAATCCAAAGTGCATCCAAGAAGTAGAAATTACCACTTAACTTTACCAAACAACCCAAATTCAACCACTTTTTGTTTTCTCATATAATATTGTCTAATAGTACAACACATAAAACTTCTAGAAACCAACCTTTAAAATTTATATAAAACACCCTATTTTCAATATGCATGATATGAAAGAAACAATTGTTTTTGTTTTCTCATACAATCTTGTATAATTACACATATTGAACTTCTATAAGACAACCTTGCCAATTTATAAACGCTTAATGAATCAATTTACATGTTAGGTTTTACCATTTTTGGCATTTGGCATGGATAGATAAATTAATTTCTTGTTCAGCAACATGCAATACACTAGATAAAATCGCACTCTAGTTTGCCAGAAAAACAAGTGTCATTAAAACTGGTCTGCATACAAATACCACAAATGAAACCACTTTTGGCATACTGCTTTCGAGGAACAACGTCTTTGATTTGGATTGATTCATAGCCCCTTCCAATTTCTGGATTCGTTAATCTATTTTTTATTTTTTTTTGTACAGAAACGGATAGAGATTTTTATTTAATATCTGGTAGGAAGGGTTGCCAGGCCCTTACAGTGCATATTCCGATCTACTATGCTGGTCTTCATCTTCAGCTTGAAACACTCATCCTTACAAATCAAAATCCATAAATCTAGTTCCTCATGGTTCACATACATATGATAACCTAGTCTACTATTTATCGAATGCATTGTCTTCTACAGAGGTCGATAGAGAAAAATGAGGGCTAATGAGAAAAGCCCACCACTATTGACCTGCCTTACCCAATTTTGGATATGGCCTCTGTTGTAGCATCCTAGATCTTGTTGATCGCCTTGGTTATTTCTTCGACCTCTTTCTCCAGCTTGCAGAGACAATTTCCCAGATCGCCCGTGATAACAACAACATCCTTGAGGCCCGCCTGGAGTTCTTCTGATAGTTCTTCCCTTAGATCCTGGATTTCAATGTTGAGTGTTTCCCATTTCCTTTGGTTTGTTGATGCTCTGACGTTCTCCAACTTTGTTTTTATCAGGTCAAGTCTCTCCCTTGGAGAAAGAGGTGGATTTGAAGATGAATCCATTGCTTCTGCCCCTGTAACTTTTCTTCTCCTTTGTGCTCTGCAAATGCGCGTGGCTGCCTGAGGAATTGAATAATGGGTTCAACTGGATCCACTTATAATCTATGTAACCTGCCACAACTCATGATCCCAACCTGGATTGTTGCTTACACCGGATCTCTGAGCTAAGATTGTGGCCTTTCCCACGATATCTATGCTGGTTCAGATCGATCCAAGATCCTTCGGGAACAATTGGCTTGCCCACATGATGAGACAAGTCATGTTCTATCATTATCTTAGGGAATCATTTGGTGTGTTATTTACCCATTAACATACAATTGGGTTTTTCTCAGGAGCATACCACGATTAGCCTCAGTGTCTGCCTATCCATTCAGAGTCCTCAAAATGTGGTAAATTTTATATTCCTTGAATTTCGGCAGTAGTAGGATGATTTTCCTGTACATGTGGGACAAAGTAATATCCTTTGGGATCTTCTTGGACTTCAATGCTTCTACAACAAGTTTGGAGTCACCAAAGATCATAATCTTCTGGACATTCAACTGTGCCACTTGTGTGAGACCTTGCCACAATGCTAGATATTCAGCATGATTATTGGATGTGTATCCTAATCCCCAAGCATAAGACAGATGGGTTGTCCCAACGGGTTCAATAATAATGCCCCCTCCTCCTTCTTGACCGGGTTTCCCTTTTGAGGCCCCATTGAAGAAGAGACACCACTCGTCTAGAGCAGATCTCCATTTAAGGAAGTCCTGTTCCTCCATCTGAATTTCCCAATTCCTTTTTTGCGGAGGTTTGGTTTCTTTCATGCCTGATTGATTCTGGATAAACTCCTTAAGATAGCGTTCTTCTTCAACCGAGAGGGGGGCCGAGTTTCTAATGGAGGTCTTCGAGTTTAAGGCTTCAAAGGTCATCGTTCTATCTTTAATAGCCACCTGGGATGGAAGTCTGCTTTCCTCCTTGAAAATTCTATTGTTCCTCTCCAGCCATATTTTCCAGCACAAGAATTTGGGGGTCCACATCCAGATAGTTTTGAGGAGGTTTTTCTTACTCAGATTGAAAGGGGATAGAGACATCCATTTTCTTAAAATCTCTAAGGCTGAGGATGGAAAATTTCAGGAGACCGATCCTAATAGGAGCCCCCAAGCTTCTTTGGAAAAATCACAGTTAAGGAGAAGGTGCACAATAGTTTCTTCTACCTGATTGCACAGAGGACAGCGTGAAGTCCCTGCCCAGCCTTTCCTCTTTATATTGTCATTGGTTAAGATGTTGTGGAGTAGGGTCCATATAAAAATATCTACTTTAGAAATTGAGGGAAAATTCCAGAGGGCTTTCCACGGGGCTAGATTGGGAGGGACCCACGACATTTCTAGAATTGCAGAGTAGCCAAATGCTGCTGTGTATAACCCTGATTCTGAACCCCATCCCCTCTTATCTTTGGATCTAGCACTAATTGGCAACTTTCCTTGAATAAAATCTAGCAGAAGTGTTGCTTCCTCTTTAATCTCATCCGGATAGTCTCCTAGATTCCAGCCTTCCCAGGATTCATTATCATCATTCTTCCAAAGGGAGATGTTCCATAACGTTTTGCAATTATTAGACAAAAGCCAATCTTTAATGTTCCTCATTTCACTTAACCAAGTAAGGGGTTGTTCTCCAAGAATGGAATTCTCCCAGATCCTAATTTTTGCCCCATTGCCTGGTATCCAGGTGAGCTTTGAACTAAAATAAGGCAGGACTCTTTTGCACAGGGTGAAAATCGAGGAACCTTTCTGCATTTTAGTAGGCTTCTCAAGGCATCTCTCTCTATCACCTATGAAGTATTTTTTCCTGAGAATTTTCTTGCTCCAGGTTCTTTTCCCCGTAATCATATTCCACAGAATTTTACCTCCCATGGAAAGATTGTGAATAGCCACATCTCTAATATGAAGACCCCTTTCCATCTTTGGCTTCTTGACCTTGTCTCATCTTACTAAGTGGAGCTTCTTTTCACAATTCCTGCCGCCTTCCCAAAGAAATCTCCGAAGCATTTCATCTATTTTATTTGTTATAGTCTTGGGAGCGAGAAGAACCAAGCACTGGTAAATTGGGAGGTTGGTAATGATCGAGTTCATCAAAATAACTTTGCCTTCTTTGTTGAGCCAATTTCCTCCCCATGCATGGATCTTGTTTTTGAGTTTGTCCAACAGAGGTAGCCAATGCACGACCTTAGAGGAGGCTTTGAAGATTGGGATCCCCAAATAGTTGAAGTTGTCCCATATTGTGATACCTTCCATCTCAAGAATCCAGCTTATCTGCAGCATTTCATGTGGGGTCCAGTTCCATCCATAAATCTTACTTTTATGATAGTTTATTTCGCTGCCAGAACTTTATTTATAAATGTCAAGTTCAGATTTGAAGTTCCTTGCTATCTTAAGGTTGGCATCGCCCAATAAAAGGGTGTCATCAACGAACTGGGCATGGCTAACATGCTTGACATTAGGGACAACTCTAATGCCTGGAAGGACTCTGCTTTGAAGACATCTCTGCAATTGGAAGCTTAACACCGAGGCTTGGATGACATTGAGCATAGGGGAGAGAGGGAAGCCTTGCCTTAGCCCTCTTGAGGCCTGGAAAAAATTTGCAAGACGACCATTTATCAAGGGGGTGATTCAAGGGGCTGTAATACAGGGCTTAACCCACTCAATAAATTTCTGATTGAACCCAAAGTTCCTCATGACTGCAAAAAGAAAGTCGTGCCTGAATCTATCAAAGGCATTGGTTAAATCCATCTTGATTACCATGTCCTTGTCTTTTTTCTTGTAGATGGTATGTATGGCTTCTTGGACTAATATAATGTTATCTAGGATTTGTCTCCCTCTCACAAACCCACCTTGATTTTCCAGAATCAGTTTCGACAATATTCTTTTGAGTCTATTAGCCATTATTTTGGTGATGATTTTATATCTTGTATTACAAAGGGAGATAGGCCTGAATATGTTGAAGTTTTTAGCACCTTTTTCTTTTGGGATGAGGGCCAAGAAAGATAAGTTTGTGCTACCACCTAGTTTGGTACAGTTCTGAGACTTCATAACCATTCTATACAAATCATTTTTTATTATATCCCAGAAAGAAGTGTAGAAGCGGGCTGCGAACGCATCCGGCCCAGGTGCTTTGTCTGGATCTATATTGAAGATGGATTTCTTGATTTCACTAATACTAACAGGCCTGTTCCGCATCTGGTTTTCATCATCATTAACCAGGGCTAGAATTTCTGATATAGGGTAGGAGTTCGATTCCACTGGCTCCATATCAGGAGCGGAGTAAAGATTTTTGAAAAAAGAATGAGCAGCCTCCTTTATGCCTTTGAAGTCTTTAATGACTTGGTGTTGCCACTGAATCTCGTTGATCGAATTGTATATTTTCCTAGCCTGGGCTTGCTTCTGAAAGAATGTTGTGTTCTTGTCACCATCTCAAAGCCAAAGCGCCCTTGATTCGACTCTCCAATAGATCTCCTGTTCTCTACAGCTTTTATGATACTTCCTTTGAAGCTCGGATTCCCAGTTGAGTAGCTCCTGGGTGACTTGGGATTCTTCCATTATTGATTGATGTCTTTCCAAGGTCTTCTGTAATCTTTTCCTTTCGTCCATGGGGGAGCCTAACCTTTTAGCCCACATTTTTAAGTTAAATTTGAGTCTTCTGATCTTCTCTTCCCAAACATAAAAGGGGGACCCAGAAACAGGTTCGTTCCAGGTGTTGTGGACTAGATTGAGAAAGTCATCCTGACCTGTCCAGAATGGGCAAAATCTAAACAGGATAGGGCCTAGCACTAACCTAGGAGAGAGGGAGAGGGAAATTGGTTTGTTATCCGAAGTATAATGCGGGAGAATCTTGGAGTTCACCATCAGGCCTAGAGTAATAAAGGAGGAGTGAATGAGGAAATGATCGAGCTGGGCTGCTATGTGACCTGACCCGATCCTTTTGTTGGAACAAGTAAATTTCCCATTGATTGGTGAAATATATTCCAGCTCCCAGTCCGGCATCAAGTCTTCTACCCACTCTCTAGCAGGATCCCGGACAATTGAACCCCCTTTCTTTTCGGCTAGAGAGAGGGTCACATTTAAATCTCCAGCCACTACTAAGTTCTCAAGGTCATGCCGATTGAGAAACAATTTTAATGAGTCCCAACATTCTTTTTTCTCATTAAATGAAATAGGGACAGACAAGTTGAAGAGACTTACTAGATGTCCAGAGTCTTTATGGTACAATTTGGTAAATAACCAATGGGTGGTTCCTTCTTCTTCTACTAGGTTGATCTTTGTGGAGTCCCAGAAATTTGGTAATCCCCCCAAGGCTCCTTTGGCGCTTACTTCCCTTCCAGGGCCTTTCTTCCAGAAAGCATCACTTGCTCGGAGGAGGGTGTCCTCCTCCAATTTCGTCTCCTGGATTAGGAGGACTTCAGGCCTCACTAACCTTACCAAGTCCTTTATGGATTCTTCTTTTAGGGTGCTGCCCAGTCCTCTACAGTTCCAGGAGATGTATTGCATTATTTACCTAGATGTGGAGGGTGACCTCCTTTCGGGGTCTTCCCTAGTTTCGCCCCCGATCTGGTATTCACCATCTCTAGGATTGTGTACTGTGATCCTTGAACCACTTCCTTGTAGGATTTCTCTTCCCTTCACTTCTTTTCAGTCTTCCTTCCTTGCTTTGGCTGGTTTGGAATCCCTAGCAGACTACTTACTTCTATGTCTTCCCCCTCTAGGGTTTCAACTCCTATTTCTGAGTCCAAGCTGATATTCTCCTTTGTCGAACTGGAAGCCATGGAGGGAGGGGTTGGGTCAATTGGGACCAGTGGCGCTTGATCTTTCCCAACTTCTGGTTCATTTGTGGGGCTTTGCTTTTCCTTTGGAGCTTCTTGGGGGTTTTTCTTTGAACTTCCATCCTTTGACGGTTCCTGGGTCATTTTTTCCTTGCTTTTAACATTGTTAGAGTTTTTCCCTTTATTCCCCTTCTGCTAGCCTTCTGTGTCTTCTTTCCCAGTGGTTTGCAATTTGGGACAGTGTCTTTGGAAGTGACCATGCTCCTGACAGTTTCGACATTTGAATGGAAGGTGCTCATAGTCCAGTTTCTGAAAATGGGTCCAGGTTCCAACAGTTAGCTTTACTGCTTCAGGGAGGCCAGCTTCGAGATTGACTTCCACATAGATTCTAGCACAGGTGTATTGTCCTTTATTGTCAGCTTTGTCAATGAACGAACCATCTCCATTCTCTATTCTCTGCAATGATTCGAAATCCCAGCAGTGCATTGGGAGATTCGGTAGTCTGACCCACACTGGTACTTCTTTGGGCAGGTCCACCATGGGATCAAAATATGGTGTCCATTTACTCAGATATAGACCCTGCCTCCCCATGAAATAGGGGCCATTCCTGAAGATTAAGTCTCGATCTTCTTCTGAAATGAATTCAAACACAAAGAGCCCTCTTCCAACCAGGTAATAGGTTACTCCATGTTCCAGATTTGGCCTCCAATTCCATTGAATCCAGTCATCTGTAGTCTTGGTGGATGGCCAAATACCCATGAATTGACCCACTAGACCTTTTTGAGCCAACGCCAAAGCTATTTTCATTGGTTTCTCTTCGGGTAGAGCTATTTCGGGTATTTCCTCCAGCTTCTTGATAAATTTTGGAACCACCGGTGGGGATGACCTCCTCCCTTTACTGTTGACAAGCCTTTGAAAGGCATCCTCGACCGATCTCAATGGAGGGGGGTGGCCTCCCCACCCCCAGGCGCCGCCATGGAAGCACACAATGCTCAGCACTAGAACCAAACCCTAACTCACATTCCCGCTCGAGCAACCTGTTTTTCTTTCAGGACTTCAGCATAACCCTGATTCGCGAATCTGTTTTTGAGTAAGTGGATGAATTTTTTTATAATAAGTAATTTTAGGTTGAGAAAAATTCCATTTTGATTATGGTGTCGATAGGAGATGTGGTTACTTATATAAAAAAATTTAAAAATATTTATATTCAAAAATTAAAAAAATACAAATATGTAAGTAGAAAACTATGTAACTCTGTAATAACAGATTCCTGATAATTATTTAATAAAAATTCCTCTTAATTATTTAATAAAAAATTCTATAAAATTTTAATTCAGGGTAGTATGGTTAATCATGGAGATTATTGAATTTTCTCTATAAAATTTTAATGCGTGCTAGTATAAATTTTAATGAATGCTAGTATAGTTAATCATGTAGATTATGATAGTTAACATTTTACTTTTTCTTTTCGGGTTCACAATATTCATACAATGTGAATTTCTCCTTTGTAAAATGTTGTAACATCCTTGCCTGTTCTCTAGGATTTGCATGTTTTTTTCTTTATGGTAATAATGGAGCATGTCTTATGGTATTATTATTTTTAACAATTAAAAGAGATAAAGTTATAAATAGTTTTTCTTCTAAATTTAATTTCTTAATTAAAGGGTGTTTTGTATTTAGTTAACTAAATTCATAGAATTTAGTGAAATATTTAGAGGTTAATAACTAGTATTGATGAAGCTATTTTGAATTGGAATTACTGTTCAAATCAACTTAGATCCATCTTAACCATGGATTTTTACTCTAAAATAAGTTTCCACCTCAATAAATTTGACCATTATTAAGTTGGGTTTATTGTTATTTTTCAACATGGTTGTTCTTTATTGTTTTCCATATGTTTTGTATTTTCATTCGCCGATTCATAAAAATATTTAGGGAAGTTTTTATTGTTTTGTTTCACCATGCTTCATTGTTTTTTTCTGCCATGGATCCTGCATATGACATTGGTTTTGGTTCTATTCACAATTTTGTGGGTAGTGGTTGAATTGTTGGGGTTCAACTAAAAAACATAGTAAAGTTTTTTCAATTAAAAAAATAAATAACAATAATAAAAATAAAGTATCTTAAATTAAAATTTACAATTATATTAATTTTGAAATTTGATATGGAATGAAAATATTAAAAAAATATTTACACTTCAAGAAATTGAATCCCTCTCAATGTTTCATAGATAGATTGGAATTTAAGATGAATCTAAATAGTAATCCCTACTATTACAATCAAGTAGATATTAATCATAATATATTTTGAACAAATAAATATGTTATCAATATATATTTTGAAACTGTGAATATATTATAAGTATAGCTCAAGTTAAATATAAAATTTTATAAAATAAATAAACACCAAATTGAATATTAAAATTGAAAAAGTAAATGAGAAATTATAAAAAACATAAAAAATATAATATTGGTTATTAATAAGTATCCTCCTCATAAAATATTAAAATAAAAATATGTAGAATGGGTTACATCAAAATGAATGTCATTAATAACTTTTTTGACCAATCAAAAATTGGAATAAGTAAAAGTTTAAAAAATAAAAATTTAGTTTTAAATTTTTTAAAATCAATTTAATAAATTGTTTTTTTTTTAAACATTGAAAAATTTATAATAATTTATAGCATGAAACTAGACTAATGCAAAGTCAAAGAACCTTCAATTGCTAATTTATAGAGGTAATTATTTCTACAATGCCAGATATCATCAAAATCCTCTTCTAGAGACTAGAAAAATCCTCTTATAGAGCCTAGATTTGGGATGAATGAGTAGATTCCTCTCACAAACACCAAATTTAAATAACAAAGAGACATGCATTCACATTGATCAGAATTGATTTAATTTTGTGTGATAGTTATGTTTCTTAGATTTAAGGATTAGTTTAAGTGGTTTCACCATCCACTTAAGACATGTTGTCAATGGAGGCTTATACAGTAGTAATTCAAATTTGGTGCCCTCTAAAATATAGTGTTTATTGTAGCTAGTGAATCTAGGATTAGCTTAGTTGGTTGAACCATCCACTTAAGACTATGCCACATATAACTTGTTCAGATCCAATGAAGTCCTTATAAGTTATAGTTACTATATAGGATTTGCTCAATATAATTCAAATTCCATCATATATACTAATACTTAAGTTGGAATTGGGGTAAAAAAGACAAGGTAAATTCCTTCAAATTTTACCAATTATATTATCTTAATGTGTGTATCACGGCACATGACATAATGTACTAGTGGAGTGATCGCTTAAAAATTACTTTGCAAGAAAGAAAAATTATTTATTAAAGGTGGTATAAGGACAACAATGAGAACGAAAGACATGAATACCAATATTGGATTGGCTCAACATGAAATGTGTTTACTAGTGGACGGTTTGATGGAAAGCACTTCCTCCTATGATAACATATCCCAAAAATTGTGAAGGAGAATGATTAATATAAAACATTAAAAGAATAATGAAAATCTGAGAGAAGGAATGTTATGATGATGTTTTTGAAGTGCAAAATGTATAAATGTATGTGACTATTTTCCTTTTGTGTTGGGTATTTTTTTTGGATGCATAAATGAGTAAATAATGTGTTCAAGTTGAGTAAGGTTACATTGGATTTTTTCACTTAGATGTTTGTAACCTTTGGTTTCAACAATAAATTCATTGGTTTCCTTCTAAGTAGAAGATGACAAAATGATCTATGAATTATATTATTCAACAATGAGCTTTATGTATTCTACCTTGGGATAGACATCTTTAAGAAACTCACCTATAGTCCTCTAAGAAACTCAACTGCACTCCTATTATTAAATACAAATGAGGTAAAAACCTACATTTTATCTCTCTAAATACCACTCAAATCCACAATAATACAATGGTTTGTAGTGTTTCTCACCTTGACTCCATAATCATGTCCTACTCATATTTTGCAATGCCCTTTTAGAATGCAATGATCATCGCTTTGTAAAAGCAAAAATGGATAGGAACATTACATGCATGACCTCTATAAATTCTTTTGTGTTATCTTTTGAGGTCACTATGAAATTGATTACACCATGTTTGGGGATGCTTCATGGTATGTGGGGTTCATGGTGTGTTAATTACCCTGATTTGTTCTATGATAGAGATGCAGATCGAAGATAGCTTACTCTTGGATTGTCATGCCATGACTGGTTTCTTATGCGGAATACTCCCTTAGGACATTGAAGACCTATGTGGCTTAGTGGATTTCTTCATGGAGCATGCACATAGAGGCTGGTTATTTTCTTGGGAATATGGTTTTCCTTGGAGGAGTGTTGGACATCTTGGAAGAGGACATTGAGCCATAGATGGCACAGGGACACTTGGTTTATTATATGAAAGTTTGTACTTGACTTGAGGACGCTTGGGTTAAGGGGTGATCATAAAGGTGGGGTGGACCCATAGGTACAAATGGATTAGGATGGAGCATTGGATCATTGGATCCTTTGGAGGATAAGCATTGAAGACATCTCATGGAGCATTTATCCTTGAACCCTTGCTTGTTGGACATGCTTACATGGGAGCTTGACATGTGTTATTAGATATGTTTTTCTTTATGGACTTAATCCACTTTATGATTTTTAGTCTCCCTCATGTTTCATAGAAATAAAGGGACGATAAATTATTTTAATTACTTGTACCTATTTTCGCATAAAATCACGCTTGAAATAGAGTTGTGAGACTCCAGAAAACTTGTCGTAATGTACTCTTCTTCATGTGTATTGTTTCTCTTTTTTTTAAGTGCTAGGGTTATTAAAGTAATTTCAAAGAAAGACTAGGCTTAGGTAAATTTTAGAATATGCCATTGGGATAAACCCTAAAGGACCTAAGGAAACATTTTATCATATATTTCTTGTGAGAGACGAAAATTGTGGTTTTGTGGCATTTCAAAACCCCAATGCTAATTGGTGTGCTTATTATGGAGAAACAAGAGAAGATAATGTTTATACTTGTGGGATGCTACTATAGGTTCCAAGGAAGATCTTTGGTGGAGTGCCAAACATTAGTTAGAGGAGTTGGTGACTCGGGTTTTATTATTGTTTCCCTAGATAGAATTTTACTTGTATTAGCTTGAGATAAGCTACTAGTGTGTGCATATAATTTGTCTCTTATATATATAAATTGTTTCAATTGTTCAAATATGGTGTCGTTTCATATTTGAATTTTAGCTTATGTTTTCTTCTTGATTAGGTATATTCTAGCATAAGTTGTTCAAGTTGATTCAACTTAACATAACTATGAATTGGTTAAGTGACTTAAAACATATCTAGCATATAATAGAACAAATTTACTGCTACTATAACATGTTGGAATAAGACATTTCAATTTTTTTGTATGCTTGAAAAGTGTGCCCCAAGGGATGTAGATTTTTGGTATTGAAGTGCACTTGAATTGTATTTATTTTCTTTGGTTTCCTTATGAAATTAAGTTGAATAAAAGTGAAATATTGTAGTTGTAAATTAATATTTCAGATTCTACCCTAAGCTTGAAATTTCATAGGAAAGAGGTTATCTAAGAAACCTCAAGATTGTGGTGAAAATTATAAATTTACATTAATTGTAAATGAGAAAAATTTTGATACTTCAATTCCAAGACTATCTCCTAATGAGAGTTGGAAAAAGGGTGTTCACCGTCGGCTTGATTTTACACAATAGTATGAAAATATGGAGTATTTTTGGAGTGAATTACATCATTGTGGTTAGGTGCCATATAGTGGTGTGCCTTGAATTCCCTAAAGCAAGGGAATTGAGGTACATATATCCCATAGTGTAGTGAATCTTAGTAGATGAAAGATAGAAACCCTTGACTTCAGAAAAATAAAATGCACACACACAATAGACAACACAAGAATGTAAAGAGAACCCTATGGTAGGGTAACACTTTTAAATACTACATGTGGAAAGACTAACTCCTTATTGAGCCACGCTTTCTACAATACAATCCTCAACATTGAACATATCTCAATATAATGATACTCATGTGTATATATGATCTTATGAGCATACCTTAGGGTGTATGCCAACTACCTCTTATTATTATATTATTCCCTATAACTACCAGGTGGGCCTATTTATTACCCACCTACTATCAAGTGTGTTTATTTCATGATTATGGTCACATTACACTAATTATCCTCCTTGGGTACCTCCCTAGCGACCCGATATTATCCTCCCTAGGTACATTGCATTAAATCCCCCTTTGTATATTTTATCCCAAAAACATGAGTGAAATCCATATAATATGATCTATTAAGAAATATAGTCAACTAGTACCAAGAACGAGCATACATCCCTCCTAGTGAAATGTGGGCATGGGTTCAACTTCTTATTTACCACCTTGATCTTGATTCTAATTGATCCTTTGGCTCCATGTTGTCATTGTGCTACTCTAATATCTATATGCATTACTTTTAGTCCTCCATGTATGTCACATCCCCACTATAATCCCCAATTTAATTAATGTTTAATGTAGATATAATGTGTGGCCAAGGCCAAAGTGATGCATATGTGAATTGTATTTAATGTTTTAATAATAATAATTTGATGTCAGTTCCTAAGGGGACATGTACAAAAATGGGGGATGAATTAATTGAAAAGAGAAGGGAGGGTCTAAGAGAATGCCTAAGAGGGGGACCAAGGGGGAGTTATCCATGTATATTAATTCAACCCATTTTTCCTAAATTTTACATTGGTATATGAACCTTCTAATTTCTAATCGAGTGTTCCCATATCCAATCATTGAATAAATGTAAGAGGGTGGGTGTGCAAAGTCATATCCCATAGTTATTGGGAACATGGGGGATGATTTCAATTAACTTGGGGAAGTATGTGAGTCAAGAAAATAAATCCAAAGGGAGGAAATTCATATGGGTTGGGATAGTATTTTTAGTCAATTATTTTTTGTGCATGAGTAACAAGTAGAGAGAAAGAAAAAGAGCTTGGATTGGAGCAACCATGGTGGAAGAATGATGGAGCTTTTTTGTAGCATATTGGAGATGAATATTGAAGAGTTAGGTTGCCAGTCATAAAGAGTGAAATCATGTGAGAGTTGCACTATAACAACAAGTGTTTTCTATTGTTGTTGGTATATTTACTCACAATGAGTTCCCTTGAGTTTATAAGGTAAGAGATTCCTTGTCACCTGTGCCAGAAAGACCCTATTAAATGAATGGGATGCTCGAGGGACTAATATCAGTGAAGGGGTACATTCCTTGGGTTAGGTGGGTCAAAAGGAAGAGAGATGGTGGAAAATTGAGATAGTTGTAGGATAATAGCAGTGGTTTGGGATTTTTTTAAGTTGTGAGTGGACAGTGAGAGACCACCCTCTTTTGTGGATTGCTAACCCTATCTCGAGGGTGATTTGTTGTTGAGATTTGTAACATCAAGTCTATAGTTGGGTGGAACGTACATCCTAAGTATCTTGTTTCACAACTCTTTATAAAAGATAAGTGTTTTATCTTGCTTCTGTTGTATTATGAGTTTATTCGATGTGCATGAACTCTGGGTATTTGGGAAGGATTTATATGTTTTTTTTAATTAAGTTTATTAGTTTCATTTCATGTTTTTTTTTAAATTTTGTAGATTAATGTAATTAAATATAACATATAGTAGCTAAAATGGTTTTAATTAGTAGCTGAAAGCTACAGGAAATTAATTTAGTTAGTTGTAAATTTTTAATTTATGAGTATTATGTTCCATAATGTTCTTCAGTAGGGATAAGGGAAATTACATTATGGTATCAAAGACTCTGGTTCAAATATCGGGCTTGCATGGGCCGAGATACTTTTGAATTGAGTAATTCGATGTTATAGACTTCAATCTGTGCGAGTTTGGGGAAAAAATGAATAAAATTATAGTGAAATCAACAAATTTGTGGGTAAAATCTGAGTTTAAATGAATCATGGTTTTCTAAGAGAGGTTCATGTTAGAATATGATGGATGTTCTCATTTTACCATAGAAAATATCACTATTGTCACCCAACCATAGGCCGAAGCCACCCTACGAGGACCTTAACCTTGACAGAGAATCACTCCAGAAGCAAACCCTAGGCTAGATAGCCAAATAAAGGATAGAGCACATTTCTCCAAGGATAGCACATCAAATAAGAGATGATCAAATAGTCCAAACCATAACCAAGAGATATTCCAAGTCAAAACATAATCTTCTAGTTGCAGCAGGTGCAATGGTAGCTCTTCTCTAGACTTGTGCACAAAATAGCTAACTGCAGTGTGCACAAGTGAGCTTTGGAGTTCTGAGAATGCCTACTAGAATGAAGACTGGCCTCCTATATTTATAAATTTTTTGGATAACTACCTAGGCCAACTTCTCATTCTGGGTACCTATTTACTCAATATATATTATTTCTTCTGGCCAACTTCTTCTCTTGGAGGCTAATAACCTAATACAAATTATCTTCTTGAGACGACTTGTATTCTAGGGTTATTAGCCAACTCATTATGGTCTCTTCGTTCTTCTCGGAATATTCTATTCTTGTAAGGTTTACATGTGGAGGTAAATACCTCCTGCAACTACCATAATATAAACACTCCCTCCTAGCTAGGGAGGTATTAAAAGTAATGGTGTTGAGCACAAACATACCATTCACCCGGTAGCATCAACATAGTTGTATATACTATCTCATGACTAGATCATCACCACCATAATCACCATCAATGTCATCAGTCACATCATATCTCGAAACCATACTCCATATGAGTAATCATACATGATCTTGGATATGTCACTCACACCACAGAGTGACACAAGATCCATTCTTCTAATATGGACATATGTCCTAGAAGAATAAATGTTCTGAAGCATTTTCCATTTGGGAAATCAATGTCTTTTGATCATCCATATAGCTGATAATCATTTCCAAAACTGTTGATAGTCTTCAAGGCAATCAGAACAATATAATTCCATAGAACAAAACTGTGTCTATCCATAGTAGTGCACAACTACAATCCAGTGGTACACTACCACACCAAGTAGCACATAGATACTTGATCTATGATGTATAGTCACAATAAATGGAACACATCCACCACAGTAGGATACATCTGCTATCTATAGACATACAGTTTCCATAACAATCATTTGATATCAACCTGCATAGAAAACATTGTTATGATATAAAATGAATCATCTAGGCCATTCTTCCACTCACATTTGTGATATCTTGGAAGAGGATTTGCCCTCAGAAGGTAAAACATCAATCATGAGCTATCTGGACTATTCTTCTCAAGCAAGGAAGAATAACTATCCTAATTTTTTAGCCTAGACCATTCCCCACCCTGAGCCATTCCTCTGGCACTAAACAAAGTTCAACCTGGAGAGAATGAGTCTGCCCTAAGGAATGCTTATCCCTGATTGTTGAACCTATACCATTCCCCACCCTAGGCCATTCATATAGAACTAAAAAAGTGCAACCTAGAGAGAATGAATCTTCCCTAAGGAATGACTGTCCTGCACCAACCTCCAAAACAGACCATTCTTTGAAACTACTCACAACTGTGAGCTTCGAAAGAATGATTGTCCGGCGAGGCAGGCTAGTCTTATTGAATAACCCTCAAGAAGAGAGACTGCCCTAGACCATTCCCCATGCTAACCACAATGGGAAATCATTGTCTATGGTACATCAACAATCCATCGAAGCATTTTCATTACAAAAAATGACTGCTTGATCTGGGCCATTTTTCGAACTAGAAAATGCATGTCCCTCAGAAACCTCAAACCACTTTCTGAACTAGAAAGGAACTACTCATCCTGGACCATTTTTTGATCTGAAAAATGATTGTCCATAAATCAATAACACATCAGTGCTCCCTCCCATCCTTGGAGTCATCTCTTCCTTTTTCAATAGGGAAGTTGTATCCACAAGCTTTAGCTTGAGTACTCAAAATATTTCATCTTGGACAGAGTCTTTACCAAAATGTTTGTTTATCTCCTCATATGTGGATATATATATATATATATTGGAGAACAACTTCTCTTTTCTGGACTTCACCATGGAGAATGTAATGGTTGATCTCAAAGTACTTTGGTCTTTCTGGAACACTGGATTTCTCTGAAGGCTTCATATAGCTCTGATCAATATAGTGTGTCATTATTGGATTCATCTTCTGTTCCCCATTATCTCATAACATCGTGGCAAGGCTCAAACTGGAACATATACATGTGGCACTTCTTCTGTCATAATGAGATATTTGTCATGGATTGGTAATCCATCATCCTGATCTTCTGAGTAATCATTCTGATACAATATCTCTGTTATAGAAAGTCTTCACCATGCTTCTGCTATGCATTGGAGGTTCTCCACCAAGTTTTCTTCTTTCATCTACATGCAAGGGTCTCTTTCTAGTATACCTAAAAGCTTTGAGGTTTCTTTTCATACGATCTTTGTCCAATTTCTCTAGAGAAAAATCTTTACATTCATTTGATGTAAAACTCCAACCCATGGATATTGCAGATGATATAATGACTCATGTAGAGGTACGTCTAGTTTACTAGAACAAGTAACCATCATAGTCTTATCCCTCCATCTAGGAGAACCTCTAGTTCTGGATCTTGCAATTCTTACATTCATAAGTCTTTCATACACTATTCTTCATCACAACTTTCAGTTCCTCTGCTTGATTTCTTTAAGTGAATTCATATCAGGCTGGTAATCTTCTAATTCTCGATACAATGACTGGTTATTCTTGCTTCTCTTTCTTTCCTTGAATCTTCATGTTCTTCCTCATATTTCTCTTTAGCTCTTGGGTCCATGGAGTTTTCTATAGATTCCATGCTATGAAGATTCCAACTTATTTATTTTATCGTAGGATCATGGATGTGTATGGACAAGCAGGGATACTTTAAGGCTTGTTTTTGAAGAGGGATTCTTCTGAAGTCAAAATGAACACAAACTTATTTTCATGGCTACTACCATGGATATATACTTCATCTTCAATGGATCATGGGATTAGCTCCCTCCTAGTCCTTGCTTCATGTATGAGTTCATGTTTTTATTTTGGTAATATATAATCGACTCCCTTGATCTAGGAGAGTTCATGATCTCGTCTGCATCCTTATTTCCTTCTGCAAAGTGTTACAAATATTTTTTCAATTTCCTCTTGATTGCAGACTTCTTTCTGTCTTTAATTCTTGTAGGTTTCTTTCTGATTTTGTCTTATCTTGCAGCTTGTGTTATAGTCATAGTGATAGAAGTCCTTATATTGTTGTTCTTCCATAATTATAGTTTCTCTTTGAACATATTTTCTTCTAGGAAATAGATATGTAGGATATGTATCGAAAACATTGTATGTACAAGAACTATGAAGAGTATTGTTACCTTGTCCTAGAAGAAGAAGTATGTTTTGTTCTGCTTGGATTTCTTTGTAGGTTCCTTTTCTTCGGCAACTAATGCTTTGTGTGTCTCCTTCCTTTTCTTTAGCTCAGAACAATGATTCTTGTAGTGACCGTACTTTGGACAGTTGAAGCATTGTATTTCTGAAATATCTTTCTCTTGATTTGGTTTCTTCCTTGAACCAAACTTCCTTTTGTTCCTGAACTTCTTAAATATTGATGTGAAGGCTTGATCATCATACTTATTTTGGGGTTTATCTTTTGCATTGATCCTTTATTCTTCTTGAGCACAACAAGTCCAAATTTCTTCAAATGTAGGATACTCCTTCCTTGTGTTCATGCTTGCGGAAAATGCATCCCATGTCTTGGGAAGACCATTGAGTGCTATGTTTACCAATTTCTTCTCTAAAATGATCTCTTCAATAGCTTGCAGTTGATCTCTTAACTAAGAGATTCTCAAAAAGTATGATTTTATGTTGTCATCATCATTCATCTTCATGTCATGGAGCTCATTCTTCAGACTCATTACTTGTCCAATGTTTCCGACTGAGAAGAGGTTTGTTAGGGAATCGCACATCTTCTTTGATGAGTCAATATGGGAGATGTAGTGTATCAAGTGGTATTTTATAGAGTCCAATATGGTATTGATAGAATTGATGTCAACGTATTTGAAATTATCCATAACTACAATGTTCTCTTTCTCTTTTCCTTCTTCAAACTTTGGTTCCACGATATTTCCTTTCATGATATCCAACACTTTATTCTTGGCAAGCATGAGTTCAATCCTTGTATTCCATGCTCTGAAGTTAGAAGCTCCATATAACTTGTTTTCTGACTTCATAGAGAAAGTCATGGCTGCTTTGATTTGGTCAACCTTAGATTTGACCAAAAACTCAAACTTGATGTCTTGCCTTGCTGAGAGTACCAGGAGATGCGCTAGGCTAGGGTGCATAGGTACATCTAGAAATTAGGTCAATCCCTTCACTTAAGGTGCCTCAATGAGAGGGTTAGGGTTTCTACAACTGCACCTGCTAGTAACCCCAGTAGTGCTTTGTTGATTTCTCCTACTAGAGACCCTAGTGACAGTTCTTCAATGAGCTTAATATCTATATGGTTATTCTCCCTTCCAGTGGTTAGACTGAATGAAGGAGGTGTGGGCCCATAACCTGTTAAAATATGATGGATGTTCTCTTTTTACCCTAGACAATATCACTATTGTCACCCAACCATATGTCGAAGCCACCCTCTGAGCACCATAACCTTGACAGAGAATAACTCGGGAAGGAAACCCTTGGCTAGATATCCAAACAAAGGGTAGCACACCTTTCTCCAAGGATAGCGCACCAAAAAAGAGAGGATCAGATAGTCCAAACCATAACCAAGATATAGTCCAAGCCAAAACGTAATATGCTAGCTGCAACAACTGCAACAGAAGCTCTCATGTAGACTTGTGAACAAAATTGCTAACTGTAGTGCACACAAGTGAGATATATAGTTCTAAGAATGCCTGTCAGAATGAAGACTAGCCTCCTATATTTATATTAAGTCTAGCTAACTGCCTGGGCCGACTTCTCATTCTGGGTACCTATTTACTCAGTATATATTATTTATTCTGGTCGACCTCTTCTCTTGGAGGCTAATAACCTAATACAAATTATCCTCTTGAGACGACTTATCTTCTAGGGTTATTATCCAACTCATTAGGGTTTCTTCTTACTTCCCAGAATATTCTATTCTTATCAGGTTTACACGTGGACGTAAATACCTCTCCCAGCTACCATAATATCAATAGTTCAATGGAGTAAATCTACATATTTGTAGAGTTAAATTTGACCTGGAAGGTTGAAATTCAAGTTTTAATGGCTATTGTAGGGTTGCAGGAAGTTTGGTGGATCAACAGTTGATATCGCGTTTGATATCATGATCAATGGCGTAGATTCACTTTGATAAATTTAAAAATTCATTGGTTTTTAACCATTTGAAAGGTTGATCTGATCAATGGAAAACATTCATTTTTTCTCATTTTAAAGTTGAAACCAATCGATGGCCGAGATTCATTTTCAGTTGTTTCGAAAATGGATCAAATCAACAGTCTGGATTCATTTTTTGTAGTTGATAGGTTCAGGTTGATCAACGACCAAGATTCAATTTAGCAGTTTGTGAAGTGGAGCTAATTGATGGTGAATATCATCTTGGATTAGAAATACATGGCCTATATTCACCTAGATTTCGATAAAAAGTCACTAAGTGTTTAAGTTCACCAATAGAATTCATCGATGGTCGATGGTCAAATTAACACATTTGGCTAAGAGTTGGATTTGGACAAAATAATATTTCATCAATGATGCTCGATCGTCGAGGATAAACAAATTTTGGAAAAAACTTCACATGTCCAAAATAAATCTTCAAAGGTCAATGGTCGATGATTGGGTGTCAATAGAGTTGGATGAGGTTTGGTAAATCAATGACTGAGATTATGTTTTCAATGGGAGATCGATGACCCAGATTGATTGAAAATGTTTCCAAGTATTGAAGTTGGCCAAGGAAATTTACTGATGGTCGGGTTAGTCAGATACAATGAAGTATTTTTAGTCACTAACAAAAATCATCAATGACTGATGGGCCGATGGTTGAGCATCGGACAATTCAATGAAGTTTTTCAATCAATCAAGAGAAGTTGTCGATGGTTGATGGGCCAATGGTCATCCATCATCCAAATCGACAAGGTGTTTGGGTCATCCAAGAGATATGGTTAATGGTCGATGAAGGAAAGTGGATGATGATGTGGCATTCCACGTCATCATCCACATTTCATGCCACATTACCATCCATGTGGCATTCCATGTCATCCAAGTTAACATTTTAGGATGATGTGTCATGCCACATCAACATTCACATGTCATGCCACATCAACAGTTTCCATGTTAGCAAAGAGAGGGTCGATGGTCAGGGTTTGGTGGATTTTGTGAGCCATTTTTGTTTGATGAGAGAATTGGTCAATGGACAATGATCGGGCATCAGGGATATTTGCGAACACATTTTGTTTGGCAATGAAAATCAACTAATCATTGTTGTAGTGTCGGAGATCAATGGTGGAGATTATTTAAGTTGTTGACCTACGATGGAAATCGATATGCGTGCCTGGGGAAGGTTTCTTAGGCGATCGAATGATATTTATCTCGATTTGAGATCAATGGAACATATTTAAAAGGATTGTATAATGATAAAACAATCATTTTTATATGAAAATTTCCAAATTTTTCATATTTTTGAAGATCATTAAATTGAGGGGCATTTTTGAAGGCCTAAATGACATTTTTAGCCAATAAAAACCCATCACAATAGAGTGTACCAAGGCAAACTTTGTCTATACATCTCAAATAAAAGAACTTTAAGATATTTATCCAATGAGGTATTCAGGGCACAAAAGAGAGCTCGTATGAGACAGTTACATCCAAAATAGTAAGGGTAAAATTTTGGCAGAAATTTACTTCCAGACGACATCAATCCTTTCTCAAAAGTCTTTTTGTGGCACAGGAATGGTCCATCGAAATATTATGATCCATATAAGACGACCATGGATCCAAATTTGGAATCTAGGTATGTAAAAATGTGCAAGAAAAAAAAAAAGACAAATGTAGCATATAGAAATAATTTGTGTAAAATAATCAAAACTTCTTCGGACCATAACTTTGATATCAAAGCTTGGATTTGGGCACACAAATATTTTTTGGAGAGGTCTTGAGAATAAGAAGGGATCTATCCACCCAAAATTTAGATTTGGGTGCTAAAATTTCTCAGAAAGTGATAAAAGATATTTTTGTAGTAGTAAAAGAGTGGAAATTGCAACCTGTAAATATTGTAATTTTTTTCTCATAAGTCATATTGAGGCATGATTATAACTATTGGATAGTTGTTTCATAGAGGAATGCATATAATGAATCAGATTTTTATTTTATGCATTGTCTCCTTCATAGATTTGGATAAATATTAACATGTATTCTAATTGATGAAATGTTTTCTTATGCATGTTCTAACAATAATTATTACATGGACATTTATTGCCGAATTAGAGGTACAAGAAAGAAACTTTGGTTATTATATGAGGACTGGAGATGTGGAATATTCTCATGGATCTTACAGCCGTGACAAAGAGATAATAGGTCTCCATGTCATCATGGGAAATGCTAAGACATAGTGAAATGGAAGAAGAGGCAAGAAGGATCTAGTAACTAAGATAAGCCTACATAGGGAAGTGCATAGCTATAGAGATGACAATTAAAATATTATGAAGGGTCAAGAAGAGATACTTCATAGCTTAAATATGTTGCATAGGAAATTAAATAAAGACTTTGGCACCAAGAAAGTGTCTAGTGCTAGAGAACTGATATCATCTAGATCTCAAAGAAAAAGGGATGATCATGGAAATGATAGGAACTCAAGAAGTGTCAGTAGGAACTAGCATTATCCACATAAATATAATAGAAGAATTCATGCAAGTTCAGGGACAAGGAGCATCCCAAGTGTGTCTCATGTCTAGATGAAAATGAGAAGGCATGAGGAAGACATATTGCAAAGTGAGCTCAGGAAGATCAAGCCACAAACTTTCAATGGTGAGCATAGGAAAGGAGAAGAGGTTGAGGCCTGGATATTGGAAATGATGAGATATTTATATCTGCATGATTACCCCTCCCATGTAGAATCTAGAATTTCCACCTACTACTTGCAAGGAAAGGCAACCATGTGGTGGGATCAACTTAAGCAAGTGAAGAACCTTTATGATAAGAGGATCTCATGGAGGCAGTTCAAAGGATAATTTTGAGAGAAATATTTTTTCGAGCATTATTATGAAATAAATATGGAAGAGTTTTTTGAACTCAAGTTGGTAAGTACGACAATGGACAAATATGAAAAGAGGTTCTTTTAATTGTTTAAGTATGTTGACTTCATAACAAATGAGAAGGTCAAAACACAAAGTTTTCGAAGTGGGTTACCCTCCTTCTACCATGACAAGATACAATATGATAACCCCAAAACCTTATAGGAAACCATAAGGACAGAAAGGCATCTTTATGATCAAAGAAAAGGAAGGCTAGTTTTCCAAAAATCTTGGGATGAGAAGATGAAAGGTAAAAATGATCAAAGGAAGAAAGATTTTAAGCCACCCTTTTTCAAGAATAACACCTAAGAAAATCAACAAGGAGAGTCAACCCAAAATGAGAACAAAGCTACAGATTCATTTGGGAAAAGGTCAAGCCAACAACCTGTAGAATGTTTGGGATGTGAGGGAAGTCACTTGTATCAGGAGTACCCTCACAAAGGGGAAAGAATGAGGACTACCCAAAACATTGAGGAGGATGAAACAATGGAATACATGGGATGAAACATTCCAAGAATTTATTCAACCTTGGAAAAAAAGCAAGTAGAATATCAGTCCCCCATGAATGAAGTTGAAGGTAAGATTCATAACCAACCCATAGCAATTTTAATTTATTTTGGAGCTAGCCATAGTTACATAAACTCTAACATTGTTAAAATATTTCACTTGCAAAGGAGTAAGAATAAGAACTCTTATTTAGTTTAGTTAGCCACATGAGCTAATGTAAATATGAATGAGTTAGTTAAATATTGTCAAATAGACATGAATAGACTCAACAGAAAGGTAGATGTGAACATCATACCATTGGGTTCATATGACTGTCTAATTGGCATGGATTGGTTGGAAAAATACCATGTTCTCCTAGAATATTACAACAAGACAATTATGTGTCTTGATGAAGAAGGGAAGAAAGGTAATATTCAAGGCATTCCAAGAGTTGTAGCTATTAGAGAGATTTCAGCTATGCAATTGAAAAAGAGTTTCAGGAAGGGATGTCAAATTTTTGCATCCCATATGGAAGAGGCACCCAAAGATAAAGTGGAAATAATTGAATAGAATATGGTCTTGAGGTATTTTGAAGAACGTTTTAGGGATATCCCAGTATTTCCACCAAAGAAAGACATTAATTTCTCTATTTTTCCCCAGTATCCAAGACACCATACAGAACAAGCATGCCAGGATTGAAAGAATTGTAGATGTAGCTTAAATATTTGTTAATTAAGGGGTATATATGCTCAAGTGTGTCATATTGGGGAGAACCACTTCTATTGGTAAGTAATAAAGATGAAACATTAAGGTTGGGTATGGATTTTAGAAAGAATAATAAGGTCACCATAAAGAACAAATATCCTTTACCAAGGATTGATAACTTGTTTGATCAGTTGATAGGTTAAAGAATATTTTCCAAGACCGACTTGAGATCATTATATCATCAAGTGAGGGTTGAGGAATAATACATCAACAAGACAACATTGAGGACAATATACAAGAATTATGAATTCATGGCAGTGCCACTTTGACTATCAAATGCCCCAACTATTTTTATGTGTCTGATGACTAGAGTCTTCAGGGAGTACCTGGACAAGTTTTTGATTGTGTTCCTATATGATATAATCATCTACTCTAAGTCATAAAGGGAACATGAGAAACATTTAAGAATGGTGTTACAAGTTCTAAGAAAGCATAAATTGTATGCTAACCTAAGTAAGTGCATCTTTTATCCCAAAAGGATTCACTACTTGGGGCATATCATTTTAGTAGAGGGGATAGAAGTTGATCTTGAGAAGACAGAGGCCATTAGAGGACGGACAATGCCAAGAAATTTCACAAAGGTTAGATCATTCATGGGTATTTCTAGATATTACCAAAGATTTATAAAAGGATTCTCAAAGATTGCAACCCCAATCACTTCTTTACAAAATAAGGGAGTGAAAGTTGAATGGACTTCCAAGTGTGAAGAAATATTTTAGTAGCTGAAAGACATCTTGACAAGTCTGTCAATATTGAAAATTGAGATACAAACAAAGATTTTTTTGTGTGCATTGATGCATTCAAGGAAGGGCTCGATGGAGTCCTTATTAAAAAATATCATGTGGTATGTTATGAGTCCATAAAATTAAAACAACACGAGAAGAATTATGCTACCCGTGATATAGAGTTAGCAGTGAATATGCATGCATTAAAAATGGGAGACATTACCTCATGGGTAATAAATTTGATCTAATAAGAAACCACTTTGGTCTGAAGGATTTTTTTGGACAACCAACATTAAATGACAGAAAAACAAGATGACTTGAATTTCTAAGTCAATATGAATTTGAGAATAAGCATATCAAAGGAGAGGAAAATCAAGTGACTAATGAACTCAACAACAGATATCATGAAGTTCATGTTGTAGCCATTATCATGTACATGATTGATCTGAAGGATAAAATTATTGAAGCATCAAATTCAGATCAACACTATGTGAAAATAAAAGAAACATTACAACAAGGAAATGTTTTAGCAAAACTTTAATTCGTATGATATGAAAGAAGATGGGATTCTCGTGTACAAAGGAAAAGTATATGTGTGGAATCACAATGACATGAAAAATGTAGTGATGAAGAAAATGCACAATGTACCATATGCTAGGCACCTAGGATATCGAAAGACAATTGGAGTTGTAAGAAGCCAATACTTTAGGCTGGGAATGAAGAAAGAAGTGGCTAATTACATAACCATATGTCTAGAGTGCTAGAAGGTGAAAACATAAAATATGCATCTAGGTAGGTTGTTCCATCCATTTCACATTCCAAAATTGCATTTGGAAGTTGTCACATTTGTTTTTATTACAAATCTTCCTAGAACATTGAAACGACAGGATTTCATCATGGTTGTGGTGGATAAATTAACTATGGAAAAAGATTTTATTCCAATTAAGACAACACACAAATAAACAAATAATTTAGAGATATACAAAGGAAGGTAGGAAGAGCGAGGGAGGGAAGGAGAGCGAAGGCGAGGGGGGGTGGGGGAGAGGAGTAGAGCAAGGGGTGGGATGCAAGAAGTTAGGGAGAGAGAGGAGTTGGGAGAGAGGAGTAGAGTGAGGGGATAGAGGGAGGAGAGAGATTAGGGGAAAGAGATGGGGAGTGAGAATGATATAGGGGGAAGGGTAGTGGAGAGAGAGAGAGGTAAATAGAGAGAGGGGGGAGATAGAGAGAGAGGGAGGGAGGGAGGGAGTGAGGTAGTAAGAAAAGGGTAGAGGGAAGGGGGAGAGAGAGATAGAGGGTGGGTGAGAGAGAGAAGGGGGGTAGAGAGAGAGAGAGGGAGAGAGGGAGGGAGGGAGGGAGTAAGAAAAGGATAGAGGGGGGAGATAGAGAGAGAGGGAGGGAGGGAGGGAGGGAG
>SNQJ01S0030513.1:61324-87536 GCA_010110895.2 Picea sitchensis | reverse complement strand
AGAGAGAGAGAGAGAGAGAGAGAGAGAGAGAGAGAAGGGTGGAAAGAGAGATGCAAGAGGAGAGAGAGATAGGGAGGGAAGGATATATAGAGAAAGGGATGGAGGGAGAGATAGATAAAGGGAGGAAGGGAGAGAGGGATATAGGGAGGGAAGGGGGAGAGGTAGAGAATAGTATAGGAGGCAGATATGGGCATAAAAAATGAGGACGGGGGGAGAGGGGAGGATTAAGGGGAGAGGAGGGGGGTGAGATAGGGAGAGGGGAGAGTGTATGGGGAAGATAAGGGGGAATACATATAGATGGGATGGGGGAGAGAGAGATAGGGATGGAGGGAGAGAATGAGAGAGGGTAAGAGGGGGCAGAGAGAGAGAGAGAGAGAGAGAGAGAGAGAGAGAGAGAGACGGTGGGGGGGAAAATGATTTTATCAATACATGTGAAAGTTATAATTATTTAACTTTACAACATATTGTTAATGTTCTCCATTATCTATTTATATGTCTTATAAAATTTATAATTTAATTACAAATAAGAATTGCTATAAACTTTTTTAATAAAAAAACATAGTTATAGACTCTTTTTTTTAATGGTAGAGACAAAAATGTGGATACTTTCTTCTCCCTTCAGATTATAAATATATAGTGAAATATCTAGTAATATAATCCAAAGTGCATCCAGAAAGTAGAAATTACCACTTAACTTTACCAAACACCCCAAATTCAACCCTTTTTTGTTTTCTCATATAATCTTGTCTAATAATACACATAAAAATTCTAGAAACCAACCTTTAGAATTTATATAAAGCACCATATTTTCAATATGCATGATATGAAAGTTTCAATATGGATGATATGAAAGAAACATTTTTTTTTCTCATACAATCTTGTATAATTACACATATTGAACTTCTAAAAGACAACCTTGCCGATTTATAAGTGCTTAATGAATCACTTTACATGTTAGGTTTTACCATTTCTGGCATTTGGCATGGATATATAAATTAATTTCTTGTTCAACAACATGCAATACACTAGATAAAATTGCACTCTAGTTAAAAACAAGTGTCATTAAAACCGGTCTGCATACAAATAGCACCCATAAAACCACCTTTTTCATACCTCTTTCGAGGAACAACGATTTTAATTTGGAATAATTCATAACCCCTTCCAATTTCTGGATTTGCGAATCTGTTTTTGAATAAGTGAATGAACATTTTTATAATAAGTATTTTGGGGTTGAGAAAAATTCCATTTTGATTATGGTGTCGAGAGGAGATGTGGTTACTTATATTAAAAAAATAAAAAAATATTTATATTTAAAAATAAAAATAAATACAAATATGTAAGTACAAAACTATGTAACTTCGTAATAACAGATCCCTCTTCATTATTTAATAAAAAAATCTATAAAATTTTAATACAGGGTAGTATGGTCAATCATGGATATTATTGAATCTTCTCTATAAAATTTTAATGCATGGTAGTATGGTTAATCATGTAGATTATGCTAGTTAACATTTTACTTTTTCTTCTCGGGTTCACAACACTCATACAATGTGAATTTCTCCTTTGTAAAATGTTGTAGCATCCTTCTCTAATGGCAATCTATTTGTCTGTCTGACTGACTATTGTCCTCATAAGCTTGCATTTTTTTTCTTCTCTATTGGTACTAACATTTACAATCACAGTATCTAAAGAGTAGGTTCAAACACTATTTGCGCGTTCTCTAGGGTTTGTATGTTTTTTTTATCGTAATGATGGAGCACGTCGTATGTTATTCTCTTTTTTAACAATTAAAAGAGATAAAGCTATAAACAATTTGTATTCTAAATTTTATTTCTTAATTAGGGTGTGGTGTTTTGTATTTAGTCAACTAAATTCACAAAATTTAGTGAAATGTTTAGAGGTTAAAACTAGTGTTTATGAAGCTATGTTGAATTTCAATGACTGTTGAAATCAACTTAGATCCATCTTAACAATGGATCTATCAAGGGAAGCAATCAAATATCTCAAGATGCAAAACTTTCCTTAAGTTTTTCACTCTAAAATAGGTTTCCACATCAATAAATTTGATCATTTTTACGTTGGGTTTAGTGTTATTTTTCAACATGGTTGTGCTTTATTATTTGCCATATGTTCTGTATTTTCATTTGCCAATTCATACAAATACTTAGGGAAGTTTCATTATTTTGTTTCGCCATGTTTCATTGTTTTTTTCTGCCATGGATCATAGAGATGTCATTGGTTCTAGTTCGAATCACGATTTTGTGGGTCGTGGTTGAATTGTTGGGGTTCAACTAAAACACATAGTCAAGTTTTTTCAATTAAAAAAATAAATAACAATAATAAAAATAAAGTCTATTAAATTAAATTTTACAATTATATTGATTTTGTAATTTGATATGGAATGAAACTATTAAAAAGATATTTACACTTCAAGAAATTGAATCCCTCTCAATGTTTCATATATTGGAATTTAAGATGAATCTAAATATTAGTCCCTACTACTAGAATCAAGTAGATATTAATCATAATATATTTTGAATGAATTAATATGTTATAAGTATATATTTTGAACGAGTGAATATGTTATAAGTATAGTTCAAGTTAAATATAAAATTTTAGAAAATAAATAAACACCAAGTTGAATATTAAAATTGAGAAAGTAAATGAGAAATTATAAAAAACATAAAAAAAAATAATATTGGTTATTAATAAGTACCCTCATAAAATATTAAAATAAAAATATGTAGAATTGGTCACATCAAAATGAATCTCATCAATAACTTTTTTGACCAATCAAAAATTGGAATAAGTAAAAGTTTAAAAAATACAAATTTAGTTTTAGTTTAAAAAAAACAATTTAATAAATTGTTTTTTTTAAACATTGAAATTTTTTTAATAATTTATAGTATGAAACTAGACTAATGCAAAGTCAAAAAACCTTCAATTGAGAATTTATAGAGGCAATTATTGCTAGATAATGTTACAATGCCAAAGATCATCAAAATCCTCTTCTAGACACTAGAAGAATGCTCTTATAGAGCCTAGATTTGGGATGGATGAGTAGATTCCTCTCACAAAGACCAAATTTAAATAACAAAGAGACATGCATTCACATTGATCAAAATTGATTTAATTTTGTGTGATAGTTATGTTTCTTAGATTTAAGGATTATTTTAAGTGGTTTCACCATCCACTTAAGACATGTTGTCAATAGAGGGTTATACATTACGAATTCAAATTTGGTCGAGTCCCTCTAAATTATAGTGTTTATTGTAGCTAGTGAATCTAGGATTAGCTTAATTGGTTGAACCATCCACTTAAGACATGTTACTATGCCACATATCACTTATTCAAATGCAATGAAGTCCTTATAAGTTACACTAACTATTGTCATTGTGAATATAGGATTTGCTCAATATAATTCAAATGTGATCTCCATATATACTACTACTTAAGTTGGGGATGGGGTGAAAAACACAAGGTAAATTCCTTCAAATTTTACCAATTATATTACCTTAATGTGTGTATCATGGAACATGACATAATGTACTAGTGGAGTGATCAATTAACAATTATGTTGAAAGAAAGAAGAATTATTTATTAAAGGCCGTATAAGGACAACAATGAGAAGGAAAGACGTGAATACCAATATTTGATTGGATCAACATGCAATCTGTTTACTAGTGGACGGTTTGATGGAAAACACTTCCTCCTATGATACTAACATATCCCAAAAAAGGAGAAGGAGAATGATTAATATAAAACATGAAAAGAATAATGAAAATGCGAGAGAAGGAATGTTATGATAATGTTTTTGAAGTGAAAAATGTATAAATGTATGTGATTATTTTCCTTTTGTGTTGGGTATTTTTTTTGGATGTGTAAATGAATAAAGAGTGTGTTCAAGTTGAGTAAGGTTAGCTTGGATTTGTTCACTTAGATTTCTATAACCTTTGGTTTCAATAACAAATTCATTGGTTTCCTTCTAAGTAAAAGACGACACAATTCTCTATGAGTTATCTTATTCAACAATGAGCCTTATGTCTTCTACCTTGGGATAGACATATCTAAGAAACTCACCTACACTCCTCTTATTACATACAGATGAGGTAAAAACCTACATTTTATCTCTCTAAATACCACTCAAATCCACAATAATACAATGGTTTCTAGTGTTTCTCATCTTGACTCCACAATCATGTCCTAATCATATTTTGTAATGCCCTTTTACAATGCAATGATCGTCTCTTTTGTAAAAGCAAGAAATGATAGGAACATTACATGCATGACCTCTATAAATTCTTTTTTGTTATCTTTTGAGGTCACTATGAAAGTGCTTACACCATGTTTGGGGATGCTTCATGTTATGTGGGGTTCATGGTGTGTTAATTACCCTCAGTTGTTCTATGATAGAGATGCACATTGGAGATATATTACTCTTGTATTGTTATACCATGACTAGATGCTTATGTGGAATACTCCCTTAGGACATTGAATACATATGTGGCTTAGTGGATTTCTTCATGGAGCATGCACATAGAGGTTAGTTATTTTCTTGGGAAGATGATTTTACTTGGAGGAGTGTTGGACATATTGGAAGAGTAAATTGAGCCATAGATGGCACAAAGACACTTGGTTTCTTATATGAAGGTTTGTATGTGACTTGAGGAATCTTGGGTTAAGGGTTGATCATAAAGGTGGGGTGGAACCATAGGTACACATGGATTAGGATGGAGAATTGGATCATTGGAGCCTTTGGAGGATGGGCATTGAAGACATCTCATGGATCATTTATCCTTGAACCCTTGCTTGTTGGGCATGCTTACATTGGAGCTTGGCATGTGTGATTAGATAAGTTGTTCTTTATGGACTTAATCTGCTTTATGTTTTTCGGTCTCCCTCACGTTTCATATAAATAAAGGGAGGAGAAATTATTTTAATTACTTGTACCTATTTTCTCATAAACTCATGATTGAAATAGATATGTGAGACTAGGGAAAAATTGTCTTAATGTACTCTTCTTCATGTGTATTGTTTCTCTTTGGTTTAAGTGCTAGGGTTCTTAATTTAGTTTCAAACAAATACTAGGCTTAGGGAACTTTTAGAATATGTCATTGGGATAAACCCTAAAGGACCTAAGGAAACATTTTATCATATATTTCTTGTGAGAGACGAAGATTATGGTTTTGTGGAATTTCAAAAGCCCGGTGCTACTTGGTGTGCTTATTATGGAGAAACAAGAGAAGATAATATTTAGACTTATGGGATGCTACTATAGGTTCCAAGGAATATCTTTGGTGGAGCGTCAAACATTAGTTAGACGAGTTGGTGACTCGGGTTTTATTACGGTTTCCCTAGATAAAATTTGACTTGTATTAGCTTGTGATAAGCTACTAGTGTGTGCATATATATATAAATTGTTTCAATCATTCAAATACTATGTTGTTTCATATCTGAATTTTAGCTTATGTTTTCTTCTTGATTACGTAGATTCTAGCATAAGTTGTTCAAGTTGATTCAACTTAACATAACTATGAATTGGTTAAGTGACTTAACACATATCTAGAATATAATAGCACAAATTTACTACTGTTATAATATGTTGGAATAAGACATTTCAATTTTTTTATATGCTTGAAAAGTGTGCCCCGAGGGTTGTAGATTTGTGGTATTGAAGTGCACCTGAATTGTATTTTTTTTTTTTTTGGTTTCCCTATAAAATTGAGTTGACTAAAAGTGAAATATTGCAGTTGTAAATTAATATTTCAGATTCTACCCTAAGGTTGGAAGTTCATAGGAAATAAGTCATCTAAGAAACCTCAAGATTGAGGTGAAAATTCTAAATTTACATTAATTGTAAATGAGAAAAATTTTGATACTTCAATGCCAAGACTATCTCCTAAGGAGAGTTGGAAAAAGGGTGTTCACCGTCGGCTTCATTTTACACAATAGTACAAAAATATTGATTATTTTTGGAGTGAATTACATCGTTGTGGTTAGGTTCCATATAGTGGTGTGCCTTGAATTCCTTAAAGCAAGGGAATTGAGGTACATATATCCCATAGTGTAGTGAACCTTAGTAGATAAAATATAGAAACATTTGACTTCAGAAAAATAAAATGCACACACACAATAGACAACAAAAGAATGTAAAGAGAACCCTAAGGTAGGGTGACACTATAAAATACTCCTTCCGGAAAGAATAACTCCTTATTGAGCCACGCTTGCTACAATACAATCCTCAACATTGAACATATCTCAATATAATGATACCCATGTGTATATTTGATCTTATGAGTATACCTTAGGGTCAATGCCAACTATCTCTTATTATTATATTATTCCCTATAACTACGTTGTGGGCCTATTTATTACCCACCTACTATCAAGTGGGTTTATTTCATGATTATGGTAACATTAAACTAATTATCCTCCTTGGGTACCTCACTAGCTACCCCATATTATCCTCCCTAGTTACATTTCATTAAATCCACCTTCGTATATTTTGTCCTAAAAACATGAGTAAAAGCCATATAATATGATCTACTAAGAAATCTAGTCAACTAGTACCAAGCAGGAGCATACATCCCTCCTAGTGAAATGTGGACATGGGTTCAATTTCTTATATTCCACCTTTATCTTGATTCTAATTTCTCCTTTGGATCCATTTTGTCATTGTGCTACTCTAATATCTATATGAATTTCTTTTATTCTTCCATGTATGTAACATCCCCACTATAATCCCCAATTTAATTAATGTTTAATGTAGATATAATCTGTTTCCAAGGCCAAAGTGAATTGTATTTAATGCTTTAATAATAATAATGTGATGTCATTTGCTAAGGGGACATGTACTAAAATGGGGCATGAATTAATCCAAAAGACAAGGGAGGGTCTAAGAGTATTCCTAAGAGGGGGACCAGGGGGGAATTATCCATGTATATTAGTTCAACCCATTTTCCTAAATTTTACATTGGTATATGAACCTTCTAATTTCTAATTGAGTGTTCCCAAATCCAATCATTGAATAAATGTAAGAGGGTGGGTGTGAAAATTCATATACCATAGTTATTGGGAACATGGGGGATGAGTACAATCAACTTGGGGAAGTGTGTGAGTCAATAAAATAAATCCAAATGGAGGAAATCCATATGGGTTTGGATAGTATTTTTAGTCAATCATTTTTTTTGAATGAGAAACAAGTAGAGAGAAATAAAGAGATCTTAGGTTGGAGCAACCATGGAGGGAGAATTATGGAGCATTTTTGTAGAATATTGGAGATGAATATTGAAGAGTCAGGTTGTCAGTCATAAAGAGTGACCTCCTATGAGAGTTGCACTATAACAACAAGTGTTTTCTATTGTTGTTGATAGTTTTCCTCACAGTGAGTTCCCTTGAGTTTATAAGATAAGAGATTCCTTGTTACCTGTGCCAGAGAGACCCTATTAAACAAATGGGATTCCTGAGGGACTAATATCAATGAAGGGATACAATGCTTGGGTTAGGCAGGTCAAGAGGAAGAGATTTGGTGGAAAATTGAGATAGTTGTAGGAGAATAGCAGTGGGTTGGGAGTTTTTTAAGTTGTGAGTGGACAGTGAGAGACCACCCTCTTTTGTGGATTGTTAGCCCTAGCTCGAGGGTTATTTTTTGTTGATATTTGGAACATCAAGTCTATGGTTGGGTGGAACGTCCATCCCAAGCAACTGGTTGCACAAATCTTTATAAAAGATAAGTGTTTTATCTTGCTTCTGTTGTATTATGAGTTTATTTGATGTGCATGAACTCTGGGTATTTGGGAATGATTTATATGTTTTTTTAATTAAGTTTATTAGTTGCATTTCATTTTTTTTTTTTAATTTTTGTAGGTGCATGTAATTAGTTATAACATAGAGTAGCTAAAATGGTTTTAATTTGTAGATGAAAGCTAGAGGAAATTAATTTAGTTAGTTGTAAATTTTTAATTTATGAGTATTATGTTACATAATGTTCTTCAACTGGGATAAGGGAAGTTACATTATGGTATCAAAGAATCTAGTTCAAATACCGAGCTTGCATGGGCCAAGACAGTTGTGAATTGAGTAATTCGATGTTGTAGACTTCGATCTGTGTGAGTTTGGGAAAAAATGAATAAAATTATAGTGAAATCAACAAATTCATGGGTAAAATATGAGTTTAAATGAATCATGGTTGTCTAAGAGAGGTTCAATGGAGTAAATATACATATTTGTAGAGTTAAATTCGACTTGGAAGGTTGAAATTCAAGATTTAATGGCTATTGTAGAGTTGCAGGAAGTTTGGTGGATCGACGACCGAGATCGCATTTGATATCATGATCAATGGCGTAGATTCATTTTGATAAATTTAAAAATTCATTAGGTTTTAACCATTTGAAAGGTTGATCTGATCAATGGAAATAATTCATTTTTGGTCATTTTGAAGTTGAAAGCGATCGATGGTCGAGATTCGTTTTTAGTTGTTTCGAAAATGGATCAAATCAATGGTCTAGATTCATTTTCGGTAGTTGATAGGTTGGGGTCGATCAACGACCAATATTCAATTTAGAGGTTTGCGAAGTGGAGATAATTGATGGTGAAGATCATCTTGGCTTAGAAATACATGGCCTAGATTCACCTAGATTTCGATAAAAAGTCACTTAGTTTTTAAGGTCACCAACAGAATTCATCGATGGTCGATGGTAAAATAAACACGATTGGCTCAGAGTTGGATTTGGACAAAATAATCTTTGATCAATGATGCTCAGTGGTCGAGGATAACACGATTTTGGAAAAAATTTCACATTTTTGAAAGAGATCTTCCAAGGTCGATCATCGATGATTGGGTGTTAGTAGAGTTGGATGAGGTTTGGTAAATCAACAGCTGAGATTATTTTTTCAATGGGAGATCGACGACCTAGATTGATCGAAATTTTTTCCAAGTATTGAAGTTAGCCATGGAAAATTATCGATGGTCGAGTCAGTGGGATACATCAAAGTGTTTTTAGTCGCTAACAAAAATCATCAATGACCGATGGGCTGATGGTTGAGAATCAACCAATTCAATGAAGTGTTTCAATAGAGAAAGATAGGTCTTCGATGGTTGATGGGCCAATGGTCAACCATCGGCCAAATTGACAAGGTGGTTGGGTCGTCCAAGAGAAATGGTTAATGGTCGATGAAGGAAAGTGAATGATGATGTGGCATTCCACATCAGAATCCATGTTTCATGTCACATTATCATCCATGTGTCATGCCATTTCATTCAATTTAACATTTCAGGATGATGTGTCATGCCACATCAAAATCCATGTGCCATGCCACATCAACAGTTTCCATGTTAGCAAAGAGAGGGTCGATGGTCAGGGTTCGATGGATTTTGTGAGAAGTTTTGATTTGACAAGATAATTGGTCGACGGAAAATGATCGAGCATCAGGGATATTTGTGGAAAAGTTTGGTTTGGAAATGAGAATCGATTGATAATTGATGTAGTGTCAGAGATCAACAATCGAGATTATTTAAGTTTTCGACCAATGGTGGAAATCCATCTGTGTGCCTGGGGAAGGTTTATTAGGTCAACGGTTGAGATTTATCTCGATTTGAGATCAATGGAACATATTTAAAAGGTTGTTATAACAATAAAACAATCAATTTTTATATGAAAATTTCCAAAATTTTCATATTTTTGAAGATCATTAAATTGCGGGGCATTTTTGAAAGCCTAAACGACATCTTTAGCCAATCAAAACCCACAAGAATAGAGTGTACCAAGGTAAAAATTTTCTATGAATCTCAAATAAAATAACTTGAAGAGATTTATCCAATGAGATATTCAGGGCACAAAACAAAGCTCGTATGAGAAAGTTACATCCAAAACAGTAAGGGTAAAATTTTGGCAGAAATTTACTTCCAGATGACATAAATCCTTACTCAAAAGTTTGTTTGGGGCACAAGAAGCATCCATCAAAATATTATGATCCATATAAGAAAATCATGGAGCCAAATTTGGAATCTGGGCATTTAAAAATGTGCAAGAAGAAAAAGAAGACACATGTAGCATATAGGAATAAATTGGGTAAAACAATAAAAAATTATTCAGACCAACTTTCATATCAGAGCTTGGATTTGAGCACACAAATAGTTTTTGGAGAGGTATTGAGAATAATAAGGGATCTATCCACCAATAATTTTTATTTGGGCGCTAAAATTTCTCAGAAAAGTGATAAAAGATATTTTTGTAGTAGTAAAAGAGTGGAAATTGCAACCTGTAAATGTTGTAACTTTTTTCTCAGAAATCATATTGAGTCATGAGTATAACTATTGGAAATTTTCTTCATAGAGGAATGCATCTAAGGAATCATATTTTTATTTAATGCATTGTGTCCTTCATATATTTGGATAAATATTATCATGTATACTAATTGATGAAATGTTTTTTTATGCATGTTCTAACAATAATTATTACATGCACATTTATTACGGAATTAGAGGTACAAGAAAGCAACTTTGGTTCATATACGAGGACTAGAGTTATGGAAGATTATCATGGATCTTACAGCCATGACTAAGAGATAATAGGTGTCCAGGTCATCATGGGAAATTCTAAGACATAGTGAAATGGAAGAAGAGACGGGAAGGATCATGTAACTAAGAGAACCCTACATAGGGAAGTGCATAGCTATAGAGATGATAATGAAAATATTATGATGGCTCAAGAAGAGATACTTCAGAGCTTAAATATTTTTCATAAGCAATTCAATAAAGAATTTGGCACCAAGAAAGCATCTACTGCTAGAGAAGTGACATCATCTAGATCTAAAAGAAAAAGGGATGGTCATGGAAATGATAGGAACTTTCAATCGTGATCATAAGAAAGGATAAGAGGTCAAGGCTTGTATATTGGAAATGATGAGATATTTCTATCTGCATGATTACCTCTCCCATGTAGAATATAGAATTTCCACCTACCACTTGCAAGGAAAGGCAACCATGTGGTGGGATCATTTTAAACAAGTGAAGAACCTTGATGATAAGAGGATCTCATGGAGGTATTCCAAAGTATATTTCCAAGAGAACTATTTTTCCAAGCATTATTATGAAATAAATCTGAAAGATTTCTTTGAACTCAAGTTGGGAAGTATGACAATGGGAGAATATGAAAAGAGGTTCTTTTAATTGTTGAAGTATGTTGACTTCATAAAAAATGAGAAGGTCAAAACACAAGGTTTCTAAGTGGGTTACCCTCCTTCTACCATGACAAGATACAATATGATAACCCCAATACCTTATAGGAAACCATAAGGAGAGCAAGGCATAATTATGATCAAAGCAAAGGAAGGCCATTTTTCCAAAAATCTTGGGACAACAAGATGAAAGGTAAAAATGATCAAAGGAAGAAAGGTTTTAAGAAACCCCTTTTCAAGAACAACACCTAAGAAAATAAACAAGGAGAGACAACCCAAAATGAGCACAAGACTACAGATTCATTTGGGAAAAGGTCTATCCAACAACCTGTAGAATGTTTGGGATGTGAGGGAAATCACTTATATAAGGACTACCCTCACAAAGGAGAAAGAATGAGGACTACCCATAACATTGAGGAGGATGAAACAATGGAAGACATGGGAGGAAACATTCCAAGGATTTATGTAACCTTGGACAATAAGCAAGTAGAATATCAGTCCCCCATGATTGAAGTGGAAGGTAAGATTCATAATGAACCCATAGAAATTTCAATTGATTTTGGAGCTAGCCATAGTTACATAAACTCTAACATTGTTAAAATATTTCACTTGCAAAGGAGTAAGAATAATAAATCTTAGCTAGTTTAGTTAGCCACATGAGCTAAGGGAAAGATGAATGATTTAGTTAAATATTTTCAAATAGACATGAATAGACTCAACAAAATGGTAGATGAGAATATCATACCATTGGGTTCATATAACTGTCTAATTGGCATGGATTGGTTTGAAAAGTACCATGTTGTCCTAGAATATTACAACAAGACAATTATGTGTCTTGATGAAGAAGGGAAGAAAGGTAATATTCAAGGGATTCCAAGAGCTATAGCTATTAGAGAGATTTCAACTATGCAGTTGAAAAAGCATTTCAGGGAGGGATGTCATATTTTTGCAGCCCATATGGAAGAGGTGTGCAAAGATAAAGTGGAAATCATTGAATAGCATCCGATCTTGAGGTATTTTGAATATCGTTTTAGGGATATCCTATTATTTCCACCAAAGAGAGACATTAATTTATCTATTTATTTGGTGCCAGAGGTTTCCCCAGTATCCAAGACACCATATAGGGTGAGCATGCCATATTGAAGGAATTATAGATGCAACTTGAAGATTTGTTAAAGAAGGTGTATATATGCTCAAGTGTGTCATATTGGGAAGCCCCAGCTCTATTCGTAAGTAAGAAATATGAAACATTAAGGCTGTGTATGGATATTAGAAAGAAGAATAAGGTCACCATAAAGAACAAATATCCTTTACCAAGGATTGATGACTTGTTTGATCAGTTGAAATGTTAAAGAATATCGTTCAAGATTGACTTGAGATAATGCTATCATCAAGTGAGGGTTGAGGAATAATACATCAGTAAGACAACATTGAGGACGACATACAAGAATTATGAATTCATGGTAGTGCCACTTTGACTATCAAATGCCCCAACTATTTTTATGTGTCTGATGACTAGAGTGTTTAGGGAGTACCTAGAAAAGTTTGTGATTGTGTTCCTATATGATATACTCATCTAATATAATTCATAAGGGAAACATGAGAAACATTTAAGAATGGTGTTACAAGTTCTAAGAAAGAATAAATTGTATACTAACCTAAGTATAGTGCATCTTTTATCCCAAATGGATTCACTAATTGGGGCATATAATTTCAGCAGAGGGGATAGTGGTTGATATTGAGAAGACAAAGGGCATTAGAGGATGGACAGGGCCAAGAAATTTTACAAAGGTTCGATCATTCATGGGTATTTCCAGTTATTACCGAAGATTTATAAAAGGCTTCTCAAAGATTGCAAGCCCAATCACTTCTTTACAAAAGAAGGGAGTGAAATTTGAATGGACTTCCAAGTTTGAAGAAATATTTCAGCAACTGAAAGACATCTTGGAAAGTGTGTCAATATCAAATATTGTAGATACTAAAGAATATTTTTTTGTGTGCATTGACGCATGCAAGGAAGGGCTCGATGGAGTCCTTAGTCAAAAATATCATGTGGTATGCTATGAGTCCATAAAATTAAAATAGCATAAAAATTATGATACCCATGATATAAAGTTAGTAGTGATTGTACATGCATTAAAAATTGGAGAAATTTTTTCATGGGTAAGAAATTCGAGATAATAATAAACCACTTTGGTCTGAAGAATTTGTTTGGACAACAAACATTAGATGCCAGAAAAACTAGATGGATTGAATTTCTAAGTGAATATGAATTTGAGATTAAGCATATCAAAGGAAAGGAAAATCAAGTGACTAATGAACTCAACAAGATATATCATGAAGTGCATGTTGTAGCCATTATCATGTACATGACTGATCTGAAGGATAAAATTATTGAAGCATCAAATTCAAATCAACACTATGTGAAAATAAAAGAAACATTACAAGACGGAAATTTTCAGCAGAACTTTAATTCTTTTGATATGAAAGAGGATGGGATTCTCTTCTACAAAGGAAAAGTATATGTGTCGAATTCCAATGACATGAAAAATGTAGTGATGAAGGAAATGCATAATGTACCATATGATAGGCACATAGGATATCAGAAGACAATTGGAGTTGTAAGAAGCCAATACTTTTGGCAGGGAATGAAGAAAGAAGTGGCTAATTGCATAACCATATGTATAGAGTGCCAGAAGGTGAAAACAAATAATAGGAATATAGCTAGGTTTCTCCATCCATTTCACATTCCAAAATGCAATTGGGAAGTTGTTGCATTTGATTTTATTACAAATCTTCCTAGCAAAGTGAAACAACATGATTTCATCATGGTGGTGATGGATAGATTGACTAACGCAAAGGATTTTATTCCAATGAAGACAACACACAAAGCAAAAAATATTGTAGAGATATACATGAAGGAAGTTGTCAAGCTACATGGAGATCCTAAAACAATAGTTTCAAATAGAGATCCAAACTTTACTTCCAATTTCTAGAAGGGTTTGTTTGAAGGATTTGGGACAAATTTAAATCTTAGTATGGTGTATCACCTAGAGTTAGATGAGAAAATAGAGAGGACTAAAAAAAAAATTGAGGACATGGTCAGGATGTATGTGATGGATCAACCATCAAAGTGGGAGTATTATATCCACTTAGTGAATTTTTTATACAATAATAGGTATCATGCCTCATTAAAAATGAGTCTATTTGAAGCATTATATGGCAAGAAGTGTAACACACCAAAAAGTTGGGATAATCCAGGAGATAGAGAACTTGTTGAGACAAATTTGTTGAAGGAAATGGAAGAGAGGATGGATCAAGAAAAATTTAAAGGCTGCAAAGGATAGGAAGAAACGTCATGCAGACAAGGATATAGTATTTAGATATTTTAATGTGGGAGAACATCTATTTTTAAAATTAAAGGAAAAAATAAGTTCGTTAAGATTAGGAAGTTGCCTGAAGTTGGAAGCAAGATATTATGGGGCTTTTGAAATATTATAAAATATAGGGCCAGTTTGCATACATGCTAGCATTGTATGCATCCATGAGAATCCATAATGTATTTCATGTGTAATTATTAAAGAAATATGTTGTTGACCCTAACCACATAATTGATTGCAATGTGATTGAGGTGGAGCATCAAAGGGATTTTTGGGTGGAACCAATATGCATCTGTAATGTCCCTTTTCAAATGAGATCTTGAGAGAATTGAAAAAATAGCTTAGGTAATTCCCGTAGGCTATATTCAATGGGGTAAAGGGAATTAAAAATTAATTAATGTCGCCAGAGTGGAATTAAATTATTTTTAAAAGGGTGACATTGAGTAAGTAATTAAAAAGGTGGCTAAGTGACGATTGGGAAGATGAAAAGTCACTTAAACCTTTTAAAAGGTAAAAAGTTTTCAAAATGATCAACCAAAGAATAAAAAGGTAAAGGAGGATTCCCTCTCTCATTCTAGACTTGTCATTTTCCAAAATTGATTTGAGAGAGCTCTTTGTGGATTTGGCACTCTTGGGACAAAAACCCCAGGAGAAAATCCTAAGATTGGTTTCGGTGGTGAGTCCATACACCCTAGCTGGTCATTGGAAGAGATAATCTATATTTATTCACTATGCTTCATTTCTAGTTGAGATATATTTAGTCATTTCTTTTTTCTTCATGTGTGGATAAGTTGTTGAAGTTGGGAGTTGAGTTAAAGCTTGTAAGAATAGAGCTACTTGTATAGGTTGAAATGTCTTTAAATTGGGTGTCATTCTATAGTTGGGATGTGTATTCCCCTAGTGGAATGCATTGTGGGTTGGGAAAGCCAATTTTTATCTCATAAAATTATGGATCTTCAAGATAGACCAATATCCTATGAATTGGGCACTTTATTGTCCCTAAGGCAACGATTTCTTCACTTACAGGAGGTGAGTTGAACAACATACTTGAGCTATGGTTTCATTAGGTCATTTATCTTGAGTATGAAGACCATAATCTCCAACAAGGGTTGATTTCTCCTATAGTTCGAGTTCTAAACAGAAGGGAGGTGTTACCTTTCTGTGAAAGTCCAAGTTTGCATCAATAGAAGCATCTCTTGGAGGGTGAATCTCTAGTTTTATTCTTCTGTTAATGCACCAAGAAATACCACTAAAGAATGTCAAGCAAACTATGAGTTTCCATCCTTATCATTGCATTATTGTAAGACAATAATTAATAATAATATTTCTGATTCCTTTTCCTTATTTTATCAGTAGTGAGTTATGAGGAATTTTCCATGTTCGTAGTCTATATCTTGTTATAGTAAAATTTATGATGATAAAAAGGACCGTAGTCCCTAGATATGTTGGATAATTAACCACCATCATTGGATCTGTTAGGATCATTTTTATGAAGAGAGACATAAATTCATAGGAACCGTTGATCTAGTGTAGGTCCAATCAAAGGATTTGGACCATTGGTGACGATCCATGTATCATTGGTGGAAGAGAAGTTGGAAAGATGAGCCAGGGAGGCTAGGGAAATGAGCTTATGATGACAAGGTATCCAATTAGTCATTGTATCTATCGAAAGGAAGTGACAACATATTACAACCACTAGATCCTTATAAAGAGATCATCGGGACAAGACGATCGGTAGTAGACGTTGAAGTGGAAGTGTGCACTTCAACAATGACAATAATATTTTGAGAAATAACTGGAATCATCAATCTATCATATATAAATTGGGAAAACAAAATATGTTGGATCTATGATGATTTGTTTAAGGGGAAAAGGGTTGGTACCATTAATAATCATGTAGTTGTAACCTTTGAATGAAACCATACCATTGGATAAGGTGTAACGAAGATCATCAGATCCATCAAAGTGCAAGTTAGTTGGAGTGGTTCATGGCACCTGAGTGGGTGCACTCTGATGATGGAACTTTGTGAAACGATCTAGACCATTGATCGGTGACTGAGCATACTATAATGAATGTCATCCATATATCATGGGTCCCACCTAACTATTACATATTGAAAAAACTGTGACATTCTACTTGCGACATTATAGACAAAATTGGCCACACTATAGAAAAATAGAGGGAATTTTAATTCTTTTCTCCATCCTACTTGATATCGTCGCACATGCGATGTAATTTTCAATTTTTTTCAGGAGCAATGTCTTATGAAGGTCATCACAATAGTGATGATGTCAAATTTTGTAACTATCCCGACCATCAACCCCATGGTCGGGCCAACATTACTACGTAGAATAACAATATCATACTTAATTCTATATATAAGACATGCATTAAGAAAATGAAACACATTTAAACTCAGCGTAACCATATGAATTACTACTATCATAAATAATCAATGGCTTTAACATTAATTTATATGCACAACATAATACATGATAAATATAAATACACAGACATGCAGAAAAGTAATTAAAACATCATCTGGTACTTATCTTTGAAATGGTGGTAATTCCACCAACTAGGTGTAGGCCTTCTATGAACCTCCTAGCCTTAGACCACACTAATCATCAAGCTCAGCAGTGGGTCACCCTCGAGTTGGGACTAAGCTCAACCCCCATGGCAAGGAATCCTAGGCTAGGCTGAGGTTATAGGGAAAACACACAGTCACAAGGAAAGAATTTTCTCCCAGGAACCACTCATGCTTACTGCCACAAAATCTCCTTCCACACATGCTTGTTCCACCCCAGGAGTATACACCTTCTTTGTCACATAGACAGTCCTTTGGCTGCTAACCTCTCTTGCCTTGGGTTTCAGTAACAAACCAGACCGAAAGTCTTCGATCTCTGTCGCAGCTACAGGGTTCCTTCCAGGAGTTCTCTCCTTCCTCTGCACACTCTCTCACCTGGAGAGAGTCTCTCACAAGAAAAGAAACCTATTCTTCCAACTTCAATCACCTCTCTCACCTAGAGAGAGTGTTGTACAAATTGGCCAACAAGCCACACGCAGTCCAGCACTGTGTGGCCACAACAACCAACGGGGAAAATAGACACGTGATTTCCAAATAGTCTTAGGAATGAAAGGATGGTCTCATGGTTATGTCCTTGGGACATAGAATCCACACACAGGCTTGATCTTCTCAGACAGAGGATGCATCAACTTTTCTAGAAATCAACACAGGCTATCCCCAAATTCAACACACAGAATTCGCCCCCCAGGTTCAGAATGGAACGAGGTCTCTTGCAGGGGTCGGATGGGACGTATGATTCAGAAGATGCACGGGGATCTTCCAGAGGTTGGACAAGTTCAGGCCTAGGCATTTGAGGGTTGAATGGTAGAGGAACCCCCAACAAAACTGATCTCAGATGCTTTATTTGCATGCGCCTAGGTTGACACTTGTCACCCATGCAACTGCGTGCGTTCCATCCATTTGGAAGTTACTTGTCCTTCCAAAAGAACTTAGGATAAAGCATATTATTCACATTATTTTTGGAATAATATTAAAATATTATTCTCAAGGCTTAAGCCCTTAGGCTCAACACTTAGCCCCTCTTCCCACCTTCCAACCCCTAATCCCTTGCCCACTTTGTGGAAGCTTAGTCTCCCATCACTCATTCATCGTGGTCGGTCTACACGCGGCGGTGTTTATATTTTTATTAATAATGTGCATCGATACATGTACAAAATCAGGCTCTTGGCCTTCAGCACTTAGTCTTGCTGGCCTAATAATCACATAATCCCACCATCTTTTATTAACTTGGCTCACCATCCTATAAAAAACATAATTACAATTCATTTCATAAACATGATTTAAAATGGGGCTCGACCTTGGGGACATTAAAATTTTTGTCACTCTTATGACAATGTGGACATTGGGTCCCCCCCTAATGGTCACCCACTATTTGACAAAGTGAACATTGACTTGGTCAACTATAGTCAGAATTGTGACATTATAAAATATATAAATATGTTGCATTTTAAGGATGTTGCAACATGTTTTCTATAACAATGACGGTTCAAAAAGGGTATAAGGTCTTCTTGGCGAACAAAAAACATATTTTTTTTTCATATGTTATAATAGAAAACTATAATAGATATTCTATTACACACCACTAAATTTTATAAGATAATCATCATTATATGTCTGTGGGGAAGAATGCCAGAAAACATTAGAGGTCAGAAAAAAATTAAAGAGGGTGAAAAGAGTGATGGTAAATGTTATTTCCCTTGCAAAAACAATTGTACTAGATGTCCCAAAAGAGTTTCAATAGAAACAACTAAAAAACATTGTATAAAATATGGGCACATGGACGAGGGATCAAATGAATATCATCCCATGGTAATTAGCTATATATATTAATTATATGTTTTAATATTGATTGTATTCTCAAACTTTTATATTGTTTTATACATGCACTAATTTTGCATGGTTGTTTGTAATTATAAAGTTAGATTTCCCCACTATCTTTCTGCAGAAAGAACCAAGTAATAGAAAAAATGATGTTGTACAAGATGAGGAACATGAACCGGATAATAAATATCAAGTTAATGATCCCATGGGAATAGATGAAAATAATAACATAGTTCAAGATGATGGGACAAATCAAATGATCCAAGAGTTATTTAGTCATCCAGATGAGGATCATGGGGACAATAGTGATGGTATTTGTGATGAACCTCTGATTGAAAAGGAAAATAAATGACTCAAGAGAAAATCTTCTCTCACTACATTGTTGCTAGTGAACTTAAAGGTGATGAATCATTTGTTGAACACTTGTATGACACAGATCCTAAGGTATGTAATATGTTTCATCACATCTACATAAAGGTTGAATTTTTCCCCTTATTTTTAGTGTTAATTAATGTGTGAAATAAAAATGCAATATTTACAATTATTATTCTTTATATTAACTAGTTATTTTTTATGTTTTATATTGTTAGGTGAATTTTTGTTATGCTCATCAAATATTTTACCTCGCACGTATATAGATTTACATACTGTTGGAGCTGGAAGTCACTCCTGGATTGCTTGCAGGAGCAGAGCCCAACGCCCATCAGTTTAATGTCACAATTTGTTTAAAAGGGTGATCAAATGGAGGAAAACTCAGAACAATACCGTCTCAACTCAAAAACTAGGCCGAGCATGCGTGACGAGTGAGGTCTTGATAATCTTCAAACACTGAGTCGCAGTAAAAGGGTGACTAGGCGGAAGACTTGCATGAGGAGAGTGCAAAGGTCTATCACAGACATCAATTTCGTAATAGACTGGAGGAGAAAGCATTCTAACACAAAGTCTCTTTATATTCAAACACAGAGAACCAGAGAATACAGAAATGTCACGACAAATCCTTTATCATAACACAAATGCAGCAATCCACGCGAATCATTGGACTGTGAACTCTCCAGTACGAGACACAACATAGATGGAAAGAGGAGAACTATTTGTTATAAACCAAGAAATATCAAACACAGAGGCATAACCAGGAAACCAGAATGTTGCTGAAACTTTACAGTCGGGAGCTTAGCTCTACCATCGATAGATACAAAAATGGCAAAAATGCCTACATATACTCAAAACAACAACAGCAGTGGAACCAAGAAACTGCATTGAAAGCTTTGCGTCTGCATGGTTTCTGACACTCTGCAGCCACAATCTTTGAATAATTGTGCAACTTATGACAGACGTGATCGATCTTCTGACAGTTACATCAGCGAATCAATGTGCCTTTAATTCATTACAGGACGTCCCCATTATGGCAGAGACGATGTCTAACCACCCTCAACCGCTTCAATAACTGCTTCTTGGGATTGAGAACGGCCTGGCCAACTCAGCCCTTTGGGATATGGAAGACTTCTCGCACTGCCACCTAGAATAATTGAATACCTTGAGGGATAGGCATGGAGGCCAGTGCGGAGGATGAGCGCACGACAGGAATGGTGGCGCCGAACTATGAGGGTGTGACGGGAGTGATGAGGTGTGCAAAGGATGACAGGGGAGGGTGCATGGCGGAGGACAACAGGTGGAAGGGGGAAACATGAGTGACGATGGACTCAATCCTTGGTGAGAGACTAACGTGGAAAGAAACGGGACATGTGGCAAGCAGCGAGTGAATGATGAGAAGAAGGGAGGATCACGTGGACCCAAAAAGGGGGGGCGGTTGGATGACACATGGCAGCACGGGAAAGGTGGAAAGGGAGATGACATGACGGGAGATGGGCCCATGTGTGTTAAAGTCAGGGTAGCTAAGAGGGACGAGGCTGATCATGAGCCGTTGATCCGGGCTCCTCGATCATGGCCGTCGGAAAACTGCACCCGCGATTCCGGACCCCCCCCCTCTGCTTAAAGGTAGAAAGGCGGGGAGGGGTCCGTAATGGTCTTCATTTCCGTTGATCCGGGCGCGCTGATCTGGGCCATCGGAGAGGTGCACCCCCGATTCCGGACCCCCCCCGCTTAAAGGTAGAAAGGCAAGGGGGGTCTGAAATTCGATATGTGCCGTTCATCTGAGCACGCAAATCCTAGCCATCCAGAACTGATTCTCATTTAACTCGGACACATTTGCGCATAAAACTTAGGACAAGTGGGTTTTAACCCATTCTTTTGCGTTCTAGCACCCCTTACAAGAAATGTCGCTAACATTTGGCTCCATGGGGGATAGAGTCATCCCTGTGATTCTCTAAGAGCTCTTTTGCAGACTTAGTGCATTTACTGTTGGGTTATGGAGTCATTTATTAGTCTAAAAAAGAAACAGAATAGAAACAATATTTACAAAACAAAACAAAAAGAGCCAATTGTGGCTCACAGAAAACATTGTTTTAATAAATGCCCATTGAATAGGCCACTGAAAACCTCATTGCCTTCCAGATCCTGCAACCTGTAAGTGTTATTTGAAAATACTTCAAGGATCTTGAAAGGCCCGAACCAGAGGGCATCAAATTTACTGTGTTTGCCCTTTTCCTGCCTGGGTGCATCCCATTTGAGTACCAGATCACCCTGCTCAAATTCTTTCTTCTTTCTTTTCCTGTCAAAAGCCTGCTTGATCTTCTGCTGATGATTGTAAGCTCTGTCCAGGACCTGCTCTCTGATCTGCTGCACTTTCACCATCTGATGAATTCTCCTGAGCACATGGTTAGGCTCTCCCTCACAGTCCTGGAGGAGATGGGCTACAGGTAAGGCAAGCTGAGTGGGGAAAATAGCCTCTATTCCGTAAACCGGTTGGAAGGGTGAGAGGCACAGTGATTTCTTGGTTGTCACCCGATCAGCCCAAAGAGAAAATTTGAGCTTTGAGTCCTAGGCCCTTTTATTGTCCTCCAGTAGCTTCTTGATAAGCTTGATTAGGCTTTTGTTGGAGGACTCTGCCAGGCCGTCTCCCTGAGGATAGTAGGGAGTGGAGTGAATCAGTGAAATTCCAAATTGTTCACAAAACTTGACCAGAGGCTCAGACCAAAATGGGGAAGCATTTTCAGTGACAATTTTGCTAGGACAGCCAAATCTAGCTATGATGTCTTCCAGAAAGCTGATGATTACTTTGTGAGAAGTGCTTCTGGTAGGGACAACTTCTATCCATTTCGTGAAGTAGTCAGTTGCTGTCAAAATCCATCTGTATTGGCCGCTTGAGGGAGGATGAATTTCCCCGATGAATTCCAATCCCCACTGCTGAAAGGGTGCTAAGACCACCACACGTTTCAATGGCAAGGGTTTGAGTTGTTGCTTCCCTGAGAATTTCTAGCATTTGATGCAAGCTCTGATTTCCTTGCAAACATCAGGAAATAAGGTGGGCCAGTAATATCCATCTCGAAGGATCTTGTGAGCTGTGGTCTTCCAAAAATAATGACCTCCACAGAGACTGCTATGGAAGTTGAAGATAACTCTCTGGGCCTGTTGTGGGTCCAGACATCTTAGTAATACCTGTAGAGGGTCTTTCCAATACAAGGTTTGGCCAATGAGGTAATACCTGACCACTTTGAGATTTAAGGCTCTGGCTTTACTTTTCCCCAATCCATCAGGAGGCCTTAATTCTTGCAGAAAGTACAAAATATCTTTGTACCAAGGACATGCTGCTAGTGGTATGGTGCTTTGGGAATTCCCGCTGGATGACTCAGCTTGCTCATTGATGAAATTGATTCCTAAGGCCCTGCAATTTGATTCAGCCAGCAACTTGGCTAAACCTTTCCCCTTTATCAGCTTGGTGGGTTTAATCTCCAGATCAAATTCTAGGATCTTGGCAATCCATTTGCCTCTTCTTCCATCTATGTCAGGCTGTATAAGGATGTCCTTCACAGAAGCTGAAGGGAGATATGTAATGATCTTTGAATGCAAGTCATAAACTCTGAAATATTTGAGATCTTTCACCAAGGCATAAGCCTACTTTTCCATGATCTCGTACCGGAGCTCTGCATCTCTTAGTGCCTTACTAAAGAAGGCAATAGGTTGTTCTTTCCCTTGATCATTTTTCTGCAACAGAACTGTCGCTACTGTATCACAGGAAGCAAAAGAAAATATCAGAAACTCTTTGGAATAATCGGGACTGACTAGCACAGGTGCTTCAGTCAACGCCTTCTTTATTTGGTCAAAAGACTTCCTAGGTTCAATAGTCCATCTTATTTCATGGCCCTTCCTGAGCATGGTCGTGATATGTTTCACCAATTCAGAAAAATTTGAAACAAACCTCCTCAGGAAATTAATCCTTCCCAAAAATGCTTGAACCTCTTTCTTAGATCTGGGAAGTGACAGGGCCTGAATTGCTTCTACCCTGTCAAGGTCAATTCTCACTCCCTCTGCTGAGACTATATGGCCTAATAGTTTCCCTTCTTGCATAGCAAACAATGATTTCTTGGGATTCAAGGAAAGGCCAAACCTGCGACACTTCAGGACAACCCTCTTCAAGTGGCAGTGGTGTTCTTTATCAGTCTTGGAGAAGACTGTTATGTCATCTAAGTAAATCACCACAAACTTATCTTTCTCCCTGATGAAGGCTATGTCCATGGCTCGCTGAAATGTTTCTCCGGCGTTCATCAACCCAAAGGGCATCTTGGAATACATGAATGTGCCCCAAGGAGTGGTGAAAGTTGTCTTTTCCCTGTCCTCTGGCAAGACTGATATCTGATTGTAGACAGAGAAACCATCAATCATGGATATCCTGGAAGCAGCAGTGACCTTCTGCAATATATGTTCCATGTTGGGCAAGGGATAATTTTCCTTCCTCAAACTTCTGTTCAGGTTCCTGAAATCGACACATAGTCTGATTTCTCCACTATTCTTCCTTACTGGGACCAAATTGGCTACCCAGTCAGAGTATCTCAAGGGGACAATGATTTGGGCATCCAGCAGCTTTTTCACCTCCCTTTCCATTACAGGTAGCAGCGTAGGATTTATCTATCTCAGCTTCTGCTTGAATGGTCTAGTCTCCTCTTTCAATGGGATCTTGTGCTCAATGACTGGCATGTCATATGTCTTAAGGTCTTCGTAGGTCCATGCAAACACATCAGCAAACTCCCTCAGTAAACTAGTATATTCATCCCTCTTCTCCTCGGTCAAACTTTTTGACAGTTTGACAAACTTGGGCTCCTCTGGTGTGCCTATGTTGCACTCAGTTGTATCATCATCATTACTTGAAACTCTCCCCCTTACTGCCACATCATTCCCATCGAACAACCTTTCTAATGGGATCAGACCTCTTGGTATGTGATTGCTGGGCAGTTGAATAATTTGATGGTTAGCAATTTCGTTCATCAACTCTCCAGGGTGATTGTCATCTTCCGTGTCAGGGTCCTCATCTATGTGCAATGCAGAAAAGTCATCCACTGATTGGAGAAACTTTTTGATCTCCTAATCATCCTCGAATACCTTCCAATGTTTGACATTGTCTGGTACAACGGGCCTGTATCTTATCTCGACGTCAGATTGGGCAGTGGGTGACGCAGGAGCTTCAAACATACTAGCCGAAAAGGCTAGAAAGTTGGCTGAGGCATTTTCTTCCCTCGGAATGAAAGAGATGTTAAAATCCAGGAAAGAATTATCAATTAGGTCCCATACCTCGTTCCTATAATTCTTGAGTCGAGGATGCTTAGCCTGATAAACATTTTGGACCTGCTGGGCAATCAGTTCTGCATCTCCAAACACAGCCATCTCCCTTATTTCCATTTCCTTTACAGCCCTTAATCCCAGAACCAGAGCTTCATACTCTGCCACATTGTTGGTGACTTCAAATTCTAGTTTGTGTGAAATAGATATGGTTTCCTGAGAAGGGGATTTGAATACCACTCCAGCACCTGCACCTATACTGGAAGAGGCTCCATCAAAGAACATTTTCCAAACAAAGGTGGTTGGAGGAGGCAATTCCTGATTGATAGTGGCCTGCTTTCTGATTTGCAAAGGGGCCTTAGGAGTCTCAGTGAGATGCAGCAAACTGGAGCCTAAATCGGTGTCCAGGGCATATATGGGATGATTAGTGGGATTTGCTTCATCACTGACAATGTAGGCTAGCTGGGCTTCTCTGTATAATCTCCTATGTTCTCCTCCAAAGACTGGAATGGTGGCATATGTGAGATCCATATGTAACGTCCCTCCAAGTCTTTTAATCCAAGACCTTGACAACAACATGCCAAACTTGGGGGGAACATCAGCTACCACAACATCCATGACCATACTCTTCATGGGTAGATGAAACAGGGAAACTACCAGGTCCTTGATGACTCCCAAACATTGTACCCTCCTGGAGTCAAAGGAATAGAGGTCATGATAGGCTCTGGTGACTTCTAATCCTATTTCTTCCATGACGGCTTTAGGCATAAGGTTGTGGGAGGCCCCTGAATCCATTAAGAAATTATGCAGCACTTTGTCATGTATGTTCAGGGAGGTGTAGAAGGGAGGGGATGAATCATCTTTGTCTTCTACCATGGGACCTAGGACCACTGCAGGCCTTTCATCTTGGAGGTTTATGAAGTCTGTGGAAGGGATGGAGGTTTCAGATTTCAAAAGGTCAGAGAAGTGCTTTTTGAATTCACCATGTTTGATTAGCTCAGTGAGGGGCACAGGGATTCTGATTTTTTGAATCTCATGCTCGAAATTAAAAGAAGATGTAGGCTTTGGAATTTCTCTAATTTCAGGAACATGACTTTGGAAAATTGGAGAGGGGGTTTGGGCCCTCTTACCTCTGTGATTGTCTGCTACTTCATTAGCATGTGTCTCTGCTCTGGTGGACGGCTCAGGAATGTTAGGTATTGCGACCTTTTTGTCGGATCTCAGGTTATACCTGCCTCGGCCACCATCAGCTTTGTCTCCTTTGCTCAATTCATTTAGCTGACTATTCATGAGAGACTCCTCATATACTTACTGAGTTAGATGGGGGAAAGGAGGAGTGACTTCTACAGAGTGGATTTTAGGCTCAGGCCCATCTGTTTCTCTTTCTTCTTCATCGGCTACAAAATTGTTCTGGAAGGGAGCCTGAATCCTTTGGTCATCTCTGTCTCTTTCCTTTTCTTTGTGCATAGTTGGAGGAGAAAAATTGTTTGGTCTCCTGAAACCTCCTTTATTTTCGGTGTTCTGAGGGCCCTTATACATCTGCCTCCTTTCCACCTTCAATCTCTCCACCTCTTC